>PVIC010042276.1:0-15867 GCA_004025085.1 Thryonomys swinderianus
TTACCAGAAAAGGAGGAATAAGACAAACCCACTGCTCATCCTAGGGAGGAAATTATAAGGATCAGAGCAGAAATTAATCCAATAAAGGCTAAGTGAATGTTACCAAACAATCAACAAATCAAAGAGTTGGTTCTTTGAAAGGATAAACAAAATTTACACTCTTAGCCATCCTTATCAAAAGAGAGAAAAGGCTCAAATCCACACTATCAGGAATGAAAGGGGGAAATCACCACAGACCCAGTGGAAGTTCAAAGGATAATAAACACTTACTTTGAAAATTTTTACTGCAAAAAGATGGAAAATGTAGAGGAGATGATTAGATTCCTAGACACATATGAACTTCTAAAGTTGAAAGAAGAAAATAAACACCCCAACATCAATCTGTGAAATTGAAATTATAATAAGAAACCTACCAAGAAAGTTTTGCTCCTGATGGCTTAAATTCTGAATTCTACAAAACTTGTAAAGAAAAGTTAATACCGCTGCTTCTCAAACTCTTTAATGAAATAAAAAAGGAAGCAGTACTCCCAAATTCATTCCTGGAAGCAACCATTACCTTGATTCCAAAAGCTTAGAAAGACCCAACCAAAAAAGAGAACTACAGGCCAATCCCTCTGAGGAATATTGAAGAAAAAATCCTCAATAAAATATTGGCAAACAGAATACAGAGAATCATCAAGATCATATACCCTGACCAAGTTGGATTCATTCCAGGGATGCAAGGATGGTTCAACATATATAAATCAATAAACATAATACACTATATTAACAGACTCAAGGACAAAAACCATATGGTCATCTCAATAGATGCAGAAAAATCACTTGACAAAATCCAACACCCATTCATGACCAAAACCCTACAGAAAATTAGAATAGATGGCCTTTATCTGAAACTAACTGAAGCTATTTATGAGAAACCAACAGCCAGCCAGCATCATTCTAAATGGTCAAAAACTGAAGCCTTTCGCACTAAGATCAATAGTAAATTTCTATAACTAGTCTACATTGAATTTGTGATATTTTTAGTGTTTCTTTAATAAGATTTTAAAAATAACTTTATGTTTATCTAATACTGTATTTTAGGAGCAGCTATTCGTTAGACTACAGTTGGATATTGAAAACTTAGAAATAAAGATGTGGTCTCTGTCATCCTGGATCTAAAAATATAGTTTAAGAACTAGCCAATACCACAATTTCTGTAAAATTTGAGAAGTTTTATAACAGAAATAACTACCCCCCTCCCCAAACAAAATGAAATAACTCTCTGTACTAAAGATAAGAGATTAGGAGACAGGAATGACCAGAGATCATTCTTTTGAACAATCTCTAAGCTAGATTTGTAAGAAAACAAATACATTAACCAGGTAGGAAAGACACTCTAGACAGAGGAAATGGAAACATGAGAGATGCAGAAACATATCAGACTGGAAATCCTTAGGGGAAATACGACACATAAATTTAGGAAACACATAGAGATTAAAAATTTCTTCTAGAAAAATCATAGGGAGTAAAATATTTATCATTTCCTTTTTGAAAGTTATCACTGCATTACTTTTTCAGTTGCTTTCAGTTAAAAAAAATGTGGAAAACTTGATCAAGTGTGAAAACATTTGATCGCCCCTGCTCTTAGACAGACTTGGGCAATACTTGGACAGGAAGATATGAAAGACTCCAATGTGTTAAACACCCACACTATTAAAAAGCTTTTCTGCAGCCTCTCATTCTGGAACAAAACAAGTACTTATCTCCATTATTTGATAGCATGACATTGTTTACACTGAGCCTGTTTTACTTAGTTTCTCCTGAATGGCCTAGAACACTGGTTCCAAAACTTTTTTTGATCATGTAGCACCTTATAAATTAATATGATATTTATATGTACTTACATATTATGGGTAAATATTTATGAATAATGTTCATGTGAACTAATAGTTTATTTAGATTATAAAATATAAGCAAACATAAAAGCAAGCTTTAAAAGGGATTTTAAAATATATTTTAGAAAATTAATAAAAATGAACATTACAATAATCCTTCAAATAATCTAATGCTGAGAATTTATGATCACACTTTCTTTCCTTTTTTTTTCTTTTCAATTACAGAATTCAGCTTATGCTCAGCTCATTCATTGGACTGATCTGTTTTAATTTTTATCATTCCTAAAACTAAGACCCATAGCAAAGATGGGTTTTATAATGAAAGATAACAGCGTAAGGATTTCCCCTCCCTGGGATTATTTAAAACAAAATGTTCTAGTGTTCTAACAAAATTCAAAGAGGGCGAATACCATCCTTATATTCAGCATGTGAAACATTTGTATGTTAAAGAAACCTCAGCTATGGTTTAAATGTCTTATGCCATCAATAGGTTTTTCTTTCAGATGTTAATCTCTTCACTCATGTTGGAAGACAATGCAGTGTGCAACACAGAGCTTCTGGAGAGCTCAGGTCTTCATTCCATGACTGACTACAAGTTCTTAGACAACTGATTTGCTGAAACACCAAGTTTCAATTTTCTTATTCTGCAAAAGGGGACACTATCTATCATTAGCCTTACTGTGAACACTGTTTACAAAGCTGTTAGTACAGAATAGAGAACATACCAGATACATGTCCATTGAATGGCAAGCAGTCTTGCTATCCTTTGAATCCCCAAATTTAACAATTTTTACCTCTTCCCTCGCATTTGATATCAATCAACTATCTTGTTGAAGCAATATTCAGTATTTTTCCATTGACTAATACAGGTAATTTTATTGAATAATTTCACTTAACTTCATAGAAATGATGATCACATGCTTCTTATGTTTTAGAGATTAAAGATAAAATAGCTCAATAGCAGTATAACAATAAGCACAAAAATCTGTCTGTGCAGACTGCCTGCACTTCCAGCCTATGGAACATTGATTCCCAGGATGTGAAGTTATCTCAGCTCTGAAGTACAAATGAGAAATCGAGGTACTCTAATCCTGATTCTCCCAGCCGCTATGTATGATAGAGCTGAAAATCCTTTCTCAGGGTCAATTCCACAATGCAGTTCTCTGCGTCTGAGGGTTCAAATCTAATCCTCTTTGGTGGTTTGAGTAATCCTCTGGCCTTCATCTTTGGGGATAGACTTTATCTTAGTCCTGGGAAAGAAGTGAGGAATGTTGCTCTTCTGTCTATATGTGACCATATTTGTTTACATGTGTGAGTATTATGTAACAGAAAAAGAAAAGCAGAGACAGTTAACTAAGTTCCGTAGCACTCTGCCTTAATTTATAAGAATAAATGCTACCCAACTGTAATCACTAATGCAGAAAACAAGAAAGCAGGTATTTAAAAATGTCATATCAAGAGAAACTGCAGCTTACAGCCAGAAATGCAGAAATAACAGGATTAAACTCTGTTCCGTTCATTTTATCATATTGAATGTGCAGGAAGACCCACGTTCCATGCTTCTTTGCACTGATAAAGTCTGTGATAATATCAGCTTCTTTAGATGATGCTCCTCTCTGAGCAGAAATACATATAAGATTATTCAGTGCTGAAACAGCTTTTACTAACATTAGAAGACAATGATTAAATTTGTATAATCTGTTTGGAAAGTGGTATGTCTCAGTGAACAAATTTTTTTCACTTTGAGTCAGATGACCTAGGTTAGAATTCTCATATTTTTTAACTTACTATGGGGCTCTGAAAAGGACACAAAATATAAACTTTTCATGTGAAAAATAACATCTATTTCAAAGACTTATTGGGAGACCTGATTAAAAATATATGAAAATGTTTTCACTGTACATGACACAGAGTAGCCTTTTAATAAGTGTTGTTGGATCTGCATTGAATAATTTCATGAAGGTTCCAATTTGATTTATATTCCTATATCTGATCCCTTCACACTGGAAACCTGACAGAAAGTTTAAGATCTCCTTTTAGAACCTTTTAGTCATTGATTTGGACTTGTGTTCTTTTGAATGATTAATTATTCAGCATTAATGATTTTTATTGCATCAAAGATAGGTTTTGAAGATCTTACTCTGTGTAGATTTTAATAATTACAACGTTTTCCACATTTGCATAGAACTACATTCTTCAAAGACTTTCCTATCTATTTTTCTCATTTGTTCTACAGTTAGTAGAGTTAAGCTCTTAAATTTTAACACCAATTTCATGGAGATGAGTTTAAATGGTTTTCTGTAGCTGGATATGAATAAGGCTTTTTATTTTCACATACTCATTCAAAAATGGTAACCATATCCCATAACCTACTGAAAAATGACTTTCAAATAAGGCAGCATTTCAAAAGAAATTGAGAAAAATTATAAAAGTAGATTATAAAATGTGTGCCTGGCTCTTCAGTGAGTGTAATTCACATGAATGGTTGGCACATGTGCAGTTTACAGCACACTGGGAAACCCTCAAAGGCCCACTCTCCACAGTGGATAACCTGTCAGAGAAGAAAAATAAATGGCATTATCTAAGAAAATAAAATATTGGTGCTGAATGTTTTATGGAAATTTCATTGAAGCATGAAAGAAATCCATATTATAGCAGAAAAAGCAAATGGTTCTGTTATATTTCTACATTAAATGATTTTTATCAGGCCAGGGGTTTAGCTCAGTGGTTCTGGCATCTGCCTGGCAAGCATAAGGTCCTGAGTTTGATCCCTGGCACCACATATCACAATGCTGGGCATGGTGTCTCATGCCTATCATCCCAGAACCCAGAAAGCTGAAGCAGGAAGATTGCTGTGAGTTCAAGACTAGCCTGGGCTACATAATGAGTTTAGAGCCAGTCTGAATTCCAAAGTGAGACCCTGTCTCAATCAATCAATCAAGCAAGCAAGCAAGCAAACCCATGTCCAAAAGTAAAATAATTATATAAAAAATGATTTTATCATTATTGATATCAACTTGAGCTTAATCTCCAAGTAGAGTTATTTTCTGCAGTCTTATTATATAAACCATAGTATAGGAGAAATTTAGAGCTGAAAGACCTGGCTTTGAATCCTGTTTCTATCACTTACTAACTGTGATCAGTGATGTAACTTTTTGGTGACTATTTCTCCATATCTGAAATGGCAAAGCACAATAATTACCTTAATTACCTAGATGTTTATTAGGAGGATTAAATGAGGTAATACATATAAATAGCCCTTAATTTGCTGTGAAGTACTAAACAAACTTCAATGTCAATGTAGAGATATTACTGAGTTGTGATAGTGGTAATACTAAGACCAACATCCTTGCATCACTACATCCTCAGGAATATGACTGAAATTAATCCAGACTTCTCGTCCCTCCCCATCCCTGCCTCTGAGAAATATCTATCTATACCTCACTCGGGTTCAGAGTATTAAAGTGAAATTCCTAATTATAAGGCATAATACACATTGCATCAACACTTTACATCTTCCCAGCCCTGCTTTATTTTCTCCAAAATGTTCAGAATTCACTCAAATGGTACAGTTACTTCATTCAGTCAATGAAAAGACACTGGGTGAGGGGTAACCATATGCAACTTCTATAAAGATTTCTACCTGACCACCTCTCTCCAATGAGCAGAGATCAGAAAGACCACAATGTCTGAGAACATAGCACATCAGATTGTGCACGAGAACAGAGCATGATTAGCCCTTGAGTTGCATATTGTGCAGCCAACGGGAGAAATGCTGTCTTGGACAAATGTATGGCAGTCAGCAAGCCAGAAAGTGTGTAAAATGCAAACAAGGACATGGGGACAGAACCAGAGCAAGGTATGAAGTCTGCACTGTGGAGCAGGAGACTGGAGAGGTGGTTGCAACACTAGAGTAACTGATCTTGGGTTGGGGTAGAGACTGCTAAAGAAAGAACTGGTCCCACTTGTTGATGCTAAGTGCTGAGCATGGAAAGTGACAGCTCTAAGGCCATCGGGGATGGGCTCTTGATTGGCTTGTGGAGCTTCTGTGTGCTGGGTATTGTGATGATATAAAACTGATCCAAATTCAGCCTCTCTAAAAAGTCAAGATATAAGGAAGCAAAACATAAGAATCAAATGACATGCCTGTTACAGGCATTCAGAAATAGGGTAGACTTTTGGTTTCCAGAACACAGGATGAGATTGCTCAAGTAGAATAATGTCTTTTCCCAGATCTCTCAGTGAGATACTTTGTTATTTTAGTGAATTAATTATGTTCAAACTCTGTGGCTCAGCTTTGCAGTTTCTAAACCTGGACTGCCTCTGACCTCCAGGGCAGTTTCAGAGGAGCCAAGCCATGGCCTACACATTGCCAGTAGACTCAGTTATAACTTTGGGGAGCCATTGCTGCTGTACATCCATGAGTACTCAGATGGCACCTCCAGTACTCTCTGTCTCTGTAGGCAAGAAGTCAGTTTGTAATCAGAAAAGAGCTCGATGAGCACAGAATCACGAAATGGAAGATGATTTGAATCTCTAGTGGTCATGGGCTATAATCACGAGAGGGATGTCCTTGACAGTCTGGAAAACTCTATGACTTTCCGCTGCTCCCCTCCTGAATAGAGTGAGCTTAGCTAGATTCAATTGATCATTTTTTTCTCTGTGATTCACTTTTTTCTGCATTCTCTCTCTCTAGTTGATGTTTCCTTTGTTATATAATTCATATTTAATCAGACAGAGAATCTTATTCAGTACATGGTGAATTTGTGTTTAGTGCTTGAGACTAAATTGTATTTCCCAAATTACTAAGTGGGAGAAATTAACAAACAGGGAGAAGGCATCTTTCACCATCATTCCCACTTACTATAAACAGTTATAATGAATAACAAACTCTTCATTGTAAACAAACTCTTCATCCCCACCCCCAATTTAGACATATTCGATCTTGAGGTTGTAAGTATACAACTTTTAAAGACATACCTGTATATTAGGGATATAGTGCAGCAGGAGTGCTCTTGCCTAGTTTGTGCAAGGCCCTGGATTTGACCCTGTCTTAGTTGCTTTCCTCACTGCTGGGACAAGACATAATAGCTAAAGGAGAAGAGATGCATTTGGTCTCATGTTTCTGTCAATAGTTGGCAGGCTCCTGGGAAAGATGGCATGGTACTTGGGCATGGAATAGGGGAATAGCTGTTCACCTTATGACAGATGAGAAGCACAGCAAGACTGAGGGGAGGAGCCATGAAAGAAGATATAGACATTCCTCATTTAATGACCTGCTTGTTTAATGAAAATTCAGATTCACTGAGGGGAGGCACACTATTCAGATTTATGACATGCCACCGGGACTTATCACCTGTTTCATTTTTTATTTTTTGGAACAGTTCTGTACCTCTTGTTTATAAAGCCTTGGTGTCTTTTTCTGTATGGTACATTTTTATACAGTATGTAATTTTCACTGATTGCACTGTATGGTATTATAGTTTTATGTTCTGTTATATATTATAGCAGTATATATAACAGTTATAGAAATGAAAACAAGGTCATCATGTTGGAGTTTCCCTTGACCATTTCTTGTTCTAAATATTGTAATGTACATACTATATACCTTTCTGCATTTAAAGACCAATTTGTACAATGATCAAGCCTCATAACAATAGCTCAGTTTTAAAGCAGGAGTGTCTGTGTAGCCTTTGGGCCATGTCCCAATCTTCCTTCCTCTTCCAGGTAGGCCCTAGTTCTAATAGCAAGCCAGCTATAATACCCCGGTAATCGAGTCAGCCTCCAAAAGTCACCTTCCTATGAACTTATGAGGCTTCAAGGAGACATGTAGGTATAAACCATAACAAAACAATATTGCAAAAAAAGAAAAGTGACACCTGGAGTTACTCATAATATTCCATGTATATTTGAAGACGTTTCCACAGCTATAGCTTATTCATTCATTTTTCTTAGGCACTATACTCTTGATAATGCACCCTAAGATTGAACTTAATTAGAATGTGTTTCTTCAGCAGCAATGTTGTTTTGCTGATTTATCTTGAGTTGTAAATAAACTGAATATTTTCAAGTTTCTTTTTAAGTAAAACACTACCTCCTTGACTTCTGAGTAGTATTGTTCATTTGTTTCTGTTAAATTTTATTTGGAATGGCTTGGTACATCTTGATGAACTACCAAATATGTTAAAAGTGATTTATCACTAATCAGGAACTATATAAATACCTACTGTAGATCAAACTCCTACAGCAAGTGATTATTTTCTCCTCTTCATCGAGGCTATCTGTAGCTCCAGTGTGATATAAATGCATCAATGACATTCCTTCTTGACCTTTCTTTATCCATTTGAAGCTTTGGGTAAGCCATTTTTCTTTTGCACTGGTGACCACAGAAGGATTGAAACAAGATTAGCTAAAACACTCACCTCACACTGATCAATAAACAGACCCATAAAGCTACTTATTGCTCCAAAAGTAAACAAAGTAGAATGCAATTCTTCTGATTGAATAATATCTAAAAAATTCAAATTAAAAGCTAACTTCATTATTTCACAAGTCATAAGATTATTGATTTCCCTTATTTTTTCAAGTTGGAATGTAAGCACTCTGCAACATAGGATATGAAAGTCAGGTTATTAGTCAGACAAAACATAATGAGCACTTACCATATGCTAGGAAATTCAAGAGATAAAAAATAAATATGGGGAAAAAAGAATTAGTACTCCAACTTAGAAGGCAAAGAATATTCAACTAAACGTTGATATCCCTAAACTGACTACCAGCTTGAGGTTTAAAAAAAATTCCCATTTTAATTTTTTTTTCAGTATTAGGTATTGAATTTGAGTCCTTATGCTCGCAAGGTAGGCACAATGCCACTGAGCTAAATCCCTGGCCTAAAAGGAAACAATGTCCATTTTAACCAAATATACACATACAGAATGTGTGGATCTTCTTTTCTATTTAGCTAGTAAGAACCTGTTCAAATGGGGAGAACAAAGTACTCACAGTTGTTTTCACTTTTAGTTCTTAAGAGCACACATCAACCCATAAAAGCCACAGCTGAAGAAGCCGTGACTCAGGCACAATCTTGTGAAAGATACTCCTCTAATCAAATCCTGACACCCTCTGCAGCCTGATTCTTGGATCAGGCTTCTCTGAGTCAAAGAACACTACTTTTATCCTCACAAAATCTCAACTCTAGGATCTCCATAAGCCAAAGATCACCCATCATACTGACTTTTTCAAAAATAGTATTTGAGGGCTGGAGATTTAGCTCAGTGGTTCCAGCACCTGCCTTGCAAGCGCAAGGCCCTGAGTTTGATCCCAGTAACCATATACAATGCTGGGTGTGGTGACTCACGCCCACCAGCAATCAATGCCACATACCACAGTGCCAAGCATGGTGGCTCACGCCTATAATCCAGGCACTCAGGAGGCAGAGGCAGGAGGATTGCTGAGTTCCAAACTTGCCTGGGCTACATAGTGAGCTCTGGGCCAGCCTGAACTATAAAGTGAGACCCTGTCTCAAAAAAAAAAAAAAAATAGTATTTGACTCTTGCTTTATACCTATCTAGCCAAAAGAAAAAAGTCAAAAGATTCACTCCAGGACCGGAGGGTTAGCTGAGTGGTTCCAGTGCCTGCCTCACAAGTGCAAGGTCCTGAGTTCAATCCCCGGTTAACCACATACAATGCTGGGTGTGGAGACTCACAACCATCAACAATCAATACCACATACCACAGTGCTGGGTGTGGTGGCTCATGCCTGTAATCCCAGCACTTGGGAGGCAGAGGCAGGAGGACTGCTGAGTTCGAAGCTTGCCTGGGTTACATAGTGAGCTCAGAGCCAGCCTGAACTACAAAGCGAGACCCTGTCTCAAAAAAAAAAAAAAAAAAAAAAAAAAAAAAAAAAAAAAAAAAAAAAAAAAAAAAAAAAAAAAAAAAAAAAAAAAAAAAGATTCACAAAGATTCACTCCAGAATAAAGGCTACCCTGAAATGAAATCCCATTTCATAACCAAAAACAGAAAGACCACTTAAAACCTCAAGAATATATTAAGGTATAAATTGTCCAGTGAAAGAGCCATCGCCATAATCCAGCAAAGACCTGGCAATGTAGTATTCACATGGTAGGAATGTACCATACAGATACATCTAAGAAATTTTAATGAGTAAAAGACATAAGACTTGGTCATATGATGGATGTGAAAATAAAGATAAGGGAGAATCAAGAGGTGGTGCATAGATTGCAGGTTTAGATGACTGTGTGAACTGAGGTACCACTTTCTATGGAGAAGGGAAAGTGTAAATGAAAATATCACGTGTTTACATTTGATAGACTTGTGCTTCTAGTTTCTGAAAAATATCAAAATAGACTTGTTCATGTCTTATAAATATTGGGTTCTCACATATTATGAGTCAAGAACTCATATGCAAGTGATTTATAAAGGAAATATTCCCAGCAAAGATTAGTAAGGATGACAGAGCAAGGGAAGAAGGAACCACATAAGGATATAATGTCACATAGAAGTTTTTCAGAGCACATGCTTTTTAGCCTGACCCACAGGAGAATATGATGGGTGGGGTATACCACATAGCTCCTCACCTTGTGGAATGACAGGAGAGAACAGTTCTAATTGCCTTTCAAGAGAGACTCCTCCATGGTATGCAATTAGCAAATGCCTCCCAAATAGCCCTTAGGAAGTTGAGACTTTTCTCAAAGATATACTCCAGTCTGAGCCTCATGCTGCCTGATTCTTTTCCTTCTCTCTCTCCTTCATTGGTGTCAGACCTGCCTCAGGCTCTAAAACTTTCTCTCTCCTTTTCCCCTCTCATATACATTACCCTCCATAAGGTAAGAATAAGATACTTCTTCCATCTTAGTACCTGCTTTCTGGTAGACTCAAATATGACACAGAGCAAGAGGCCTGATCTGTCGTGTCCTACCTGTCCTGACCCAACAGTCACTGGCTATTGAGTAGGCAATTAAGCAGATAGGGAGAGATGGGGGCACGTGAACACCCAGAAAGTTATAACTCTCTATCATATAAACAAAACTGTTCTAGTAATCCAAAAACTTCCCTATTGAAAGGATCTACAAAGGCATCTCTTGGAAGTGGGAGTGGAGGTTTGTGATACACAGGAATACTAAAAAGGGACCCAAAAGGACCTGGGAAGAGCAGCAGTATCTGTTACACACCAACAGAGACACTGGGTGTCTATATGTCTGCGTGGTTTGGGAGAGCAATCTAGACTAGACATTGGAAGCCATTGGGGTGACAGTGTTGGGGGAAGACTAGATGATAAGGTAACAAAGACTGAATGTTTAGAAGTGTCAGGATAGGAGAAGCAATAGTCAAAGAAAGAAATGGATGCTGAAACTCAGGTGCAGAGGTAAGAGAAGCTAGAAAAAGGCGGGAAACAGAAAGGCAGAGGAAAATCAGAAAGCGTTGTCATAAAAAGCCAGAGGAAAGATAATTTCAAAAATAAGTGAGAAAAGGGCGAGGGATGTAGCTCAGTGGCACTGCACCTGCCTGACAAGTGCAAGGTCCTGAGTTTGGTCCCTGGTGCTACAAAAAAAAAAAAAAAATCATTAAAAAATAAGTGAGAAGTGGGCAGGGACAGAGGTCAAGTTGCAAGGTCAAGCAAGAACACAAATGGCATGGATTCAATGTCTAGGGAAGCTGGAGATGAAGAAGGTCAACCTGCCAGATAGCTGAGAGTTGAAGAAGAAATGAGGTGGAGATTCCAAGTCTCTGAGTCTCTTTTAGGAACCTTGTCACTGAATTAAAGGAGACAGTGCTGTGTGGAAGAGGACTGTAGATACTTCTCGTGGTCTTTGTAGTGAGATTTGAAAGTGTGTTTGTGAGAATTTCCAAGGATAAAAATAAATTTCATCTGAAGAAACAATGCCTCATGCCAGCTTTCTGTCTGTACTAAGGGGCTGGCCAGCAGTGTCTGTCAGAACAAATGACTTTGCTAATTGTGTGCCTCTATGATCATTGCCCTTTGCCCTGCAAAGCCATTATAGCTAATGTGCTGCTACTTTTTAGTACTTTTACCCACTGGACTGATCGGAGATAATACAGTTGTTCAGCACTGTTCATCTCCCTATGTCCTGTCAAGAAGCTTAATTGCATGTAGTTGCTGACAGAAACAAAAATGGAAAATGCCGAGAACTAAATCAGTATTTCTTCCCATTCGGTTGCTTTAGGAAGCAGGAAAAATTTTTAAACTTTAACAACATTACAATTCTTCAAGAAGTCCTCCTCAACAAGTAGGCATCTTCCTTAAAGGAACAAGTGGATTTATTCAGAGATCTTGAGCCAAAAGTAAGCTCATGAGGCTGGAAAAAGACAAATCACTTCTCCCCCTAAATCTCACTAGAAAAATGAAGTACACTTGCCTGTGGCTCAAGTGTTTCAGTGGCTGCCAGTGCTGAGGCTGAAAGAGCTCCTGGAAGGGAACAGGCATGCAAGTGGAAGACCAGAATTGTCACACTCCTCTCCACTCACAGCCTCAGTCTTCCTTTCCTAAAATGTAAGAGGGCAGAGTGTTGATATTGCCCATGGGAGGAAGTTAGAGTGAGGCAGCTGTGGACCTCTGGCCTGAGGTCCAGCTCTGTGACTGACCTACAGGCAGAAAGTAGTCTCATGACTCAGAGCCTGACTGTAGGTCTCATTACTGCCCCATCTATATCACCTGCTGTATAGACTTCCCCAAGTTCCTTCACATCCCTCAGCTTTAGTTTCCTATTTCCTAAATAAGAATAGTTCACGTTATGGATTGTATCTAGATGTCTCCCCTAATTCCTCATGCAGTCTTAGGTGGGGCTTTTTAGAGGTAGCTGTATCTAGAGTGTGCAACACTGGGATTGCAATGTTAGCATTAAGGGTGCTAGAATTAAGGATGTGAGTGCTATACACCCTAAGGGTGGAACCCTGGATAAGACACAGGAGACAGAAAGAAGCTTGTTGCAGGTCACTTACTTGCTTCTGCTGTCTTCTCCCTGCAATGAACTGTTTCTCCTCTGTAATGCCCCTCTGCCATGCCACCCTTCCTTAGACCAGCCGGCTGAAACTTCTGTGAACTGCAAGCCAAATAAACCTTTCCTCCTTTGACTTTGGGTGTTGAGTATTATGTATATGTTCTGGCAAAGAGAAAAGTAACTAAAACAGTTTTAATATTCACAGTAGGGCTACCATAGTTAAAAAAGTTTATTATCTATTTTATTTTTAAAACTGAATGAGAAGAGCTTGAATGTTCTCAACACAAAGAAATGATAAATGTTTAAGCAAGTGGAAATTATAATTATTTTGGTGTGATAATTCTACTTTGGATATATATTAAAAAATTAACAGTGTCCATCATATATATGATAATTATTACGTGTCCATTAAAAGAAAGTACTTTACATGAACTATAAGTGTCCTTTCAATCAAGATGATAAGATCAACACAAGGAGAGGTATGGTTCCACTAGCCTACATCACCTAAAACAACCGTGTAAAAACAACCTCCAGATATTTCTGGTTTCCGCTGTATTTCCAGAGATCTGTCTTCACAAGGTAGAAGCATGCATTACTTGCTTTAATAGCATGGTTATTTTTTTATAGAACCACGCAAAAACACTATAAAACCACAAGCCAGCATCCTGGAGTTTGTAGCTCAGTGTTTAGAAATTTTCATACTCTCTCAGAATCACTGAGCTGGGCAAGCCTTTGGGAGATCATCTGGGTTCAGCTATCCAGGATGGAGGGTGCTCTGTGCCCTCTTGATCCTCTCTAGAATAAGAGAAATCTGGTATAGAATGAATAATAAGAAATGAACACAGTTTCCAGGGAAAAACCGGAACTCTGCATTTGAAATCATGAATAGAGGAGGAAATTCCAACACTGAATTATTTTATTTGCATTTATTTAATTATTTCATGATCAGCCCACATATGTTTTCATGAGAATAGAATTTAATATCAAGAGCTATAAAATGAAAATTGTTATAGATGTCCTGTACTTATAAAACTTCTTTGATTTCCTATTTCAGATAATGAGAAAAGAACTTACATTGCCATTGGAAACACATACTGCCCATTAAGTATCAGGACTTAAAGTGCACAAATCCTTTGACCCCAAAAGCCTAATTCTGAGAAAAACAAAAGGTCCAGGACCTGTGGATTTATGTATAAGGCAGTTTATTGTATCATTGTTAGAAATAATGAAATATTGGAGACCATCTGCATGTTCAGGACATGTCAAAAAGAAAGCAGCTGTTCTCAAAAATCTCTTAGATCTCTCCTCAGGGCTCTGAAAGAGATCCATGACACTTTGTTTGATATGTGAAAAAGTTATAAGATACATGTGCTCTCATTCCTTTCATCTAACTGAACCAGAAAACGTAAGCATAACGGACAGTAGAGCTAAGTAACTGGGACTGTGTGCATTTGAATGTCACAACTGCTACACACTAGCTATGTGACCTTTGGCAAATTATTTGACCTTTCTGTGTCTCAGAAAGCAATAGATAGCTTCCTAACCCATAAAGATGTGAATATTTGTTCTCACTTCATAGGACTATTTCAAGAGCATTAAAAAATACTTAGCATAGCCAAAACATTATATAAATGTTCTTTATTATGATTATTTTATCATTATGTTTATATAGACAAAAGAGACAATACAGAATTTATAACTAAATATTTAACATCAGGTAAATGCAGAGTGTAAACAAAAGAATCAAAGACTACAAATCTTAGTTAAATAATTCACTCATTTGAACTACTGCAAGAAATGCATGTTGCTTTTGCATTTCATGTGGTTAAAAATTTACAAAGAAATAATACAAAGGGTTTATGGCAAAATGTATTAGGGTATTCTGGAAATGTCAGTATGCACTTGTGAACAACAGCTGAATATCTGGAATCCTTTTTGTAACAAAGACTGTGGACATCTTTTTTTTTTTTTTTTGAGACAGGGTCTCACTTTGTAGTTCCGGCTGGCCCTGAGTTCACTATGTAACCCAGGCAAGCCTCGAACTCAGCAAGCCTCCTGCCTCTGCCTCCCGAGTGCTGGGATGACAGGCGTGAGCCACCATGCTTGGCACTGTGGTATGTGGCATTGATTGCTGGTGGGCATGAGTCACCATGCCCAACATTATATGTGGTCACCAAGGATCAAACTCAGGATCTTGCACTTGAGAGGCAGGCGCTGGAACCACTGAGCTAAATCTCCAGCCCTGTGGACATCATTTCTTTGACCATTTGTAGGAGCAACATCCTAAGCAGTCTCACTACCATTATGACTAACAGTATAGTTGTCTGGATACTGACTTAACTACATTAATATGCACTTCTGTTTCGGTAAGTACACTCAAGATGTGACAATTTCCATTAGCACCTTTATACGAAGCAGTTGCAAAATAAAAGGCAAATCGTATAATTATGACAATAGACCAAAATTTCTTATCATTTGCTATTACTTTTAAGTCAGTAAAGTTTTATTTTACTAAAAGTTCTGGCATAGGGCTGAAGATTTAGCTCAGTAGTTCTGATGCCCACCTAGCAAGTGCAAGGTCCTTGGTTCGATCCCCAGTAAACACATACAACAATACCTGGCACAATGACTCACACCCACCGGCAATCAATACCACATACCACAGTCTCAGGCAATGGTGGCTTATGCCTGTTATCCCAGCACTCAGAAAGCAGAGGCATGAGGATTGCTGAATTCGAGGCTTGCCTAGGCTACACAGTGAACTCAGGGCCAGCCTGAACTGCAAAGCAAGACCCTGTCCTTAAAAAAAAAAGTCTTTGTGATCGCAGCCATTCTTTGTGGAGTGAGGTGGAATCTCAATGTTGTTTTCATTTGCATCTCTCGAATGACCAGAGATGTTGAGCATTTCTTCATATGTTTCTTGGCTGCTTTGATTTCTGCCTCTGAGAAGTGTCTGTTCATTTCAGTTGCCCATTTTTGAATTGGGTCTTTAAACTTGGGGAGGCTGATCT
>PVIC010042277.1:0-15831 GCA_004025085.1 Thryonomys swinderianus
AGCACCACATACCACAGTGCCGGGCGTGGTGGCTCACACCTGTCATCCCAGCACTTGGGAGGCAGAGACAAGAGGATTGCTGAGTTCGAGGCTTGCCTGGGCTACATAGTGAGCTCCGGGCTAGGCTGAACTACAAAGCGAGACCCTGTCTCAAAAAAATAAAATAAAAAAATAGAAAATAGGAAAGAAAAGATAAAATTCATGCAATTAGGAGTGAAAAGGGTGAAATCACAACAGATCCTGCAGAATTTCAGAAGATCAACACCTATTTGGGAACGTGTATTCTCTATGATCGAAAAGGAGAGTAAATCAACAGTTTCCTAATGTATGAATTACCAAAGCTGAATCAGGAAGCTATAAAGTTTCTAAATAATTCAGTGTCAATCATTGAAATTGATGTAATTAAAAACAAAAGGGAAGCCCACATCCTGAAGGATTCCCTGATGAATTCTACAAGAAATTAAAGAAGATTTAATGGTACTGTTCCTGAAATTCTTTTTAATAAAATTCAAAGGAAAGCAGTATTCCCAAATTCATTCCCCAAAGCATGCATTACCCTGATACCAAAATGAGAAGGATCCACCCTAAAAGAAGAACCACAAGCTACTCTCCCAATGAACAGAGACTTAGAAATCATCGAGAAGATAAGGACAAGCAGAATGCATAATCATTAAGAAGGTTATACACCATGACCAAGTGGGAATCATCCCAGGAATACCAGGACGGTTCAACATATGTAATGTTCAAAATATGTAATGTAATATAACACTGTCACCTTGGACAAAAACTACAGGGTCATCTCATAGATGCAGAAACAGTATTTTACAAAGTCCAACATCCATTTATGCTGAAAACCCTATAGAAAATTAGAATAGATGGTCTTTTCTCCATCTGATAAAAACCATCTATGACAAATATGCAACACTATATTAAGTAGTCAAAAACTGAAAGCTTAATCTGTAAAGTCAGGAAAAAGACAAGGATGCCTGTTATCACCACTCTTGTTCAATGTAGTTGAACAATACCCAGAGCAGTTAAACATGAGAAAGAAAAGGAATAAGGTTAATAGAGGAAGAATAGTTAAACTGTCATTGTGATTGACATAATATTCTACATAGAAGAAATCTCCAGCAAAGAACTTTTAGATTTTATAAACAAATTGAACAGCACAGCCGGATACAACAGTCAAAAATTAATAGCATTCCTGTATACAAATAAGAAACTCAGAGAAAAAGTATGGAAACTGTATCTTTCATGATAGCAACCCCCCAAATTGAAATAATTAGGTATCAGTGTACCAAAGGAGGTAAAAGATCTTCACATTGAAAACTACAGTACTCTGAAAAAGGAAATTGGAAATGATACTAGAAAATGGGAAGATATCTTTTTTTTTTTTTTTTTTTGCTTTTTGAGACAGGGTCTCGCTTCGTAGTTCAGGCTGGCCCTGAGCTCACTATGGTACCCAGGCAAGCCGCCGCGAACTGAGCAATCCTCCTGTCTCTGCCTCCCGAGTGCTGGGATTACAGGCGTGAGCCACCACATCCGGCATTGTGGTATGCGGTGTTGATTGTTGGTGGGCGTGTCTCCACGCCCAGCATTATATGTGGTTACCAGGGATCGAACTCAGGTCCTTGCGCTTGTGAGGCTGGCACCGGAACCACTGAGCTAACCCTCCAGCCCTGGGAAGATATTTTTTGTTCTTGGGTAGGAAGAACCAATATAATGAAAATAGACCTACTCCCAAAATTGTTAGACAGATTTAATGCAATCCCGATCAAAATACCAAAAGCATTGCTCACAGAATTAGAGAAAATAATCCTAAAATTCATTTGGAACCAAAAGAGACCAAAAATACCAAAAGCTGTTCTGCACAACAAAGGCAAGGCAGGGAGCATTATAGTCCCTGACTTGAAATTATACTAGATGGCTGCACTGATTTAAAAAAAAAAAATCCATGGTACTGGTCAAAGAACAGACCTGAAGATCATTGGAACAGATTCCAAGGTACAGAATCAACTCCAAACACATTCAGCCATCTTGTATGATGGGACAGACACCCTCACTTGAAAAAAGATAGCCTGTTTAATAAATAAATGGTGTTGAAAAAATAAATGGTTCATTTCCACATGCCAGAAAATGAACATAGTCCTGTGTCTCTCACCCTGCAGTGAACTAAAAAGTGAATCAAAGATGTAAATATTAAAACAGAGACACTAAACCTTCTGGAAAATAGGCAGAACTCTTAACACCAGTGTAGGAAAGACTTTATGAACTGAGCCCTGATTTCATAGGAAGTGTCACATAGAATTAACTGAGATCTCATGTTAATAGAAAGCTTTTGACCAGCAAAAGAAACCATCAACAGAATAAAGAGACAGCCCACAGAGTGGGGAAAAAGTTTTGCCAGCTGTTCCTCAAAGGACTAATACTAGAATATATAAAAACTCAGAAAAAAATCAGATTCCCCAGAGTTAAAGACACAATCCAAAAATAGGCATCTGAAAGGGCTAGACATTTCTCAGATGAAGAAATAGAAATGGCAAATAAACATATGAAAAAACTCAACAGATTAAAATAACACTGACATTCTATCTCAATCCAGAAGAATGGCTATTAACAAGAAATCAATGAATAACAATTGTTGGTGGAGCTCTGGAGATAAAGTAACCTTTCTTCACTGTTGGTGGGGTGCAGACTCATGCTACTACTGAGGAAATCAGTGTGGAGATTCCTCAAAAAACTACAGCTAGAGGCTCTGTTTGACCCAGTTATTCTTATTAGTAACTTTCTGAAATAACTGAAGGTATCATACCACAGCAGTATGTATATACTCATGTTTATAGCAGAACAGTTTGGATAGCTGTATCTTGGAAACTGCCCAAATGCTCATCAACAAATGAATAAAGAAGTTGTGGGGGTTTTTAAAAAATGAAATTGAGTACTACTCTGCCATAAAGAAGGATAAATGAGACGTTTCTAAGTAAATAGATGCACCTTGAGACCACTCTTTAAGTGGAATAAATTGGACACACATATTCAAATATCACATGTTTTCTTTGGTGTGGGAAACCAAAAAGGTATATAAGGACCAAAATGTATAATAGATACCATGAAATAGAAAAAAAAATTCAAAAATATTGAGGGAACAAAAAAGAAGGGGGAGAAAGTAAGGAATGAAAAAGAAAAAATTGAAAGAAAAATGCAAACAAAGCTTTTATATATAAGGAAAGGAAGAGGGGTTGAAGGAAGGGGAGAGAAATGGGAAAAAGAATTAAGATATATTCTGTACAGGTACAAATGCCATATGATGAATGTTATTATCATGTATATCTAAAATATACCAATAAAATTAATTTTAAAAATAGAAAAAAGCCAAATACTGCTTTTTCTTTAGTAGTATGTAATGAACTCTATCTGGCTGGCTATTTAAAAGACTGAGATTTCTTTCCTGGCACATGACATCTCTTTCTTGTTTTAATGCTTTTTCAATAGTGAATTTGTTTTATTCTTTTAAAAATGCCAGTCTTATTCAGCAGGTTCTTTCTTGTTTTTTGGTTTTTTTTTTTTGAGACAGGGTCTCGCTTTGTAGTTCAGGCTGGCCCTCAGCTCACTATGTAGCCCAGGCAATCCTGGAACTCAGAAATCCTCCTCTCTGCCTCCCATGGGGTTACAGGCATGTGGTATGTGGTATTGATTGCTGGTGAGCGTGAGTCACCATGCCCAGCATTGTATGTGGTTACTGGGGATAGAACTCAGGACCTTGTGCTTGCAAGGCAGGCGCCAGAACCACTGAGCTAAATCTCTGGCCCAGCAGGTCCTTTCTTTACCTGCCATTATGGAGTAGCCACTGAGGAAAAGAATCATGAGCTATAATATTTTGGATGACAGTGGCCATCACCATGATAATGACCAGCAAGGCCTTATTTTCCAGTATGTGTTATTTTGGGGGAAATGGTAGGCACATGTAAAGATTTTCTGAACAGAAAGCCAATGGCACAAGAAATAATGTTGGGAATTAAAAAAAAGTGGATGAGGGCCGGAGGGTTAGCTCAGTGGTTCTGGCGCCTGCCTCACAAGCGCAAGGTCCTGAGTTCGATCTCTGGTAACCACATAGAATGCTGGATATGGAGACACGCCCACCAACAATCAACACCGCATACCACAATGCTGGACGTGGTGGCTCACACCTGTCATCCCAGCACTCGGGAGGCAGAGACAGGAGGATTGCTGAGTTCGCGGCGGCTTGCCTGGGCACCATAGTGAGCTCAGGGCCAGCCTGAACTACAACGCGAGACCCTGTCTCAAAAAGCAAAAAAACAAAAAGTGGATGATGTTATATTAAGAAGCTTCTCCATAGCAAAGGAAACAACCAACAGAGTGAAAAAGCAGTACACAGAGTGGGAAAACATTTTTGCCAGTTATTCTACACACTGAGGACTATCATTAAGAACTAAAAAAATTAGGGGCCAGAGATTTAGCTCAGTGGTTCTGGCGCCTGCCTTGCAAGCGCAAGGTCCTGAGTTCGATCCCAGTAACCACATAGAATGCTGGGCGTGGTGGCTCACGCCTGTAATCCCAGCACTTGGGAGGCAGAGACAGGAGGATTGCTGAGTTCGCGGCGGCTTGCCTGGGCTACATAGTGAGCTTAGGGCCAGTATGAACCACAAAGCGAGACCCTGTCTCAAAAAAAAAAAAAAAAACCAACTAAAAAAATTAGATCTCCTAAAATAAAAGACCAAGTCAAAAATGGTCAACTGAAGTGAAAACTCTTCTCAGAAGAATTGCAAATGGCCACTGAATACACGAAGAAATGCATGTCATTGCTGGTCATTGGAATCCCAAGATAAAACATGTCTACAGGAAAGAGAAACTCTCATGCACTTTTGGTGGGAATATACATTAGTATAGCATGATCAAGAACAGTATGTGGCTCCTCAAAAAACTAGAGATAGAATTACTGTATGATTCAGGCATCTCACTGCTGGGTACATATCCAAAGTAAGCAGTATGTTAAAGAGACATCGGCACTTGCATGCTTATTTCAACACTGTTCACAATAGCCAGTACAATGAGCACAATTGGGTGTCCACTAACATGAATGGAGAAAGAAGAGGTAGTATTTGTACAAAATGGAATACTATGCAGCCATGAAAGGAATGCAATTCTGCCACTTGCAGCAATATGGGTGCAACTGGAGGAAGTACACTGAGTGAAATAAGTCAAACACAGAAAGATAATGCTGTATCTTCTCATTTATATGTGGTAACTGGAAAGTTAGAAGAAGAAAACACTGATTACCAGTACCCAGGAAGAGTGTGGGAGGAGAGATGGAGAGAGGATGGTTAATGAGCACAGAGGTACAACTGGACAGGAGGAATGACCTAATGTTCTGTAGCACAGTAAGATAACTGTTTGACAGCAATTAATTGTATATTTCAAAACAGCTAGTAGGATTTTAAGTATTTACAACACAAAGAAAAGCTGGGCATGATGGTGCATGTTTGTAATTGCAGCCCTTGAGAGTCTGGGACAGGAGGAGAGCTCTTGAGTTCTTGGCCAGCTTGGGCTACATAATTCAAAACTCCATAGTGAGACTCTTGTTTCATAAAAATAAAAAAATGACAACAATAACAATAAAAAAGAAATGTAACATACCTAATGTGTTAGATTACCTACTCTGGTCTGATACTCATTGTACATTGTGTATGCTTGAAATATCACAGTATACTGCATAAACAGGGATAATACCATGTGTTAATTATAACTTATACATAAGTTAAAACAGAGACTTCTCAATGTTTGGAACAACATTGTTTATAAGTGTTGATGGAAACATGCCAAATTTCGATCAACTGATGAATGGATAAGCAAAGTGTGGACTACTCTCACAATGATAATTAAACCATAGAAAAAGAGTGAGCTACTGATACTTGTTGTGTCATGGTTGAGCCTAGAAAAGATGTTAAACCTAAGAAACTGTACACAAATGGCCACATAATTCTATTCATATGAAATATTCAGAAGTGGGGTAGGATTTGATTGGAAATGACTGATAACAGGATAGGGTTTGTCAGGTGGGAAAGATGTTTCCATGGCGGGGATGGTTTTTCACCCTTGGGAATGTACTGCAAGGACTGAGCCGTAACCTAAATAGATGAAATGCACATTGTATAAATTAGGTCTCAAAGTATTTTTAAAATTCTTTTTACAAAGTAGATTGATTGGTTCCTTGAAGTTTTGTTAGGAAGTGTCTAAACCCATATACGCCTAATATTTTGCTCATCCTTTAAAGTTTGATATCTTTTTCAGGATTAGTCCATTTTGTCTTAGACTTCAAATTCTTTGTAATATAATCCTAATATTTTTATATTTACTTTCTGGCCATATCTGTAGCCATAATTTTATTATTTTTTTGTACTCTACATTTTTATTTTTAATTTTTTGTACTGGGTCCACCTGTTTCTTTTTCTTTTTTTTCTTCTTCTTTTTGTGGTACTAGGGATTGAACTCAGGCTCTTATGCTTGCAAGGTAGGCACAATGCTACTTGAGCTAAATCCCCAGCCCCTCCACCTTTTTATTTTTAAAGTCAGTTTTACAAGATGTTTTTCCTTGTATGTACTGGTCTTAGAAATTCACTAACTTGTTTTGGTTTTTGATAGTTTCTATTTCCTAGCTTATTGAATTATACCCTTATTATCTCTTTTCTTCCACTCTTTGCATTTATTTTCTAATTTTTGTGTCTTTAATTTAAAAAGTTTGTGTTTTACTTTATTTTTTTTTTTGAGACAGGGTCTCACTTTGTAGTTCAGGCTGGCCCTGAGCTCACTATGTAGCCCAGGCAAGCCTTGAACTCAGCAATCCTCCTACCTCTGCCTCTCAAGTGCTGGTATGACAGGCATGAGCCACCACGCCCAGCACTGTGGTATGTGGTATTGATGGCTGCTTGGCGTGAGTCACTACGCCCAGCATTGTATGTGGTTACTGGGATTGAACTCAGGACCTTGTGCTTGCGAAGCAGGCGCCAGAACCACTGAGCTAAATCTCCGGCCCATGTTTTACATTTTTGATTCATTCTTCAGAATTGTTCAAGGGGTTTTGAGCTTTGGTTTTATGATTATTTTGGTAAATCTTTATAGAATGTATAACATACTGTCCCTAGCTCTATGTTCTCCCTTTTGACTGAGTTACTTTGGCCTTTTACTTTCAAATGACTAATGAATTTTTGGTTTTACCCCCCACATTTTGGAATTCGGCCCAATTAGAAAATATTCTTATTTTTATTGTTTTCCTCCTCAATATAGCTGTTATTGCATATTGTATGCTCTTATTATCTGCCTCTTGACAGCTTTTCCAAAATTGTATTCATAAAGATGCTATTGAATTCTTGTGAAAGTACATAACTTTTGAATAGACACTTTGATTGTGTTTTATTGAGAGCAGTTTGTTGCCCCCAGATTTTGGTAACTTTTTAAAGAAATTGTGATATAGGTACAGTTTATATATACATCATGATCACACTCAATATTGAGAATTTGTACCAGTATATGACTCAATTTAATTCTCATTTTTTCCCATTCCCCTATTCACCCTATAGTCCCCCATCCCCTATATTCATGAGTTTGTTTCCCCTGCTTTTTTTTTTTTAACCATCACAGTTTTTTCTTTCCCCTCATTATTAGGATATTTTCTATTCTATAGTGACTGTCATACATTTTAGGACTTATTTACATTTTCAGTTTCTTATACCAGAGAAAAGACATGGTATTTATACATCTGTGATCTATTTATTTCACTTATGAGTATGTCTTCAAGAGACATCCATTTGAGTACAAATGACTCAAACTTATCATTCTTTATGGCAGAGTAATACTCCATTTTGTTTAAAAAAAACCCCACACACATATGTCTTCTTTATTCAGTCTAGAGTTGATGGGCATTTAGGTTGTTTCCAAGATTTTGGTAACTTTTGAAGCACAGTATGTCATCACTAGCTGCCAACTGGAGATTAGTTGGTCTTCCTGATGATCTTACTAAGCCATGTCACTTCCTAGTTTGCAGTGGATCCCAATAATGGATAAGGTCCTGATCTCCATCAGGCTTTGTGAGGTCCAGAAGCACTGAGAGCACACTCATCTGGGGACTCTCTGGGTGCCCAGTGGGATTAGAGGCAGGTTCAGTGTCCTTGGATCCATTACACTAAACCACCCAGAAGTCTCCCGAGAACCTCCCAGCCAAAACGTTTTCCGTGTGATAGACGTCACATCTGAAGCCATAATCTTCTTAAGTGTAAGACTTGAAATGTTCTTTACAAGATTTGTGTATTCTAACCCAAATGCTAACAGTAGTGCCACAATTGCCTAGAAATACATTTATATACATTCAACTGATTCTCACAATTTGGAGGTCAGCAGGCCATAGTAATACCTCCCCATACACAATTTTGTATTCTATTTTTAAATAAATACTGTAATTAAGACCTAGAGAGGTCACATAAATTGCTCAAGGTTATGTACTATGTGTTAGACATTAGTCAGGGGTTAGAAGCCACCTCTAATGGCATAGGTTTTAGTATTATTTGGCAGTGCTTAGCAATACATATGGCCTGGAATCTTCATCTTTCTGAACCTTAATTCATCTCCTCTGTTGAATAACATCTGTCCTATTTTTCTCAAGGTCGTATGTATATTATAGAGCGTGAAGAATCCAGTGATATACCTCATGGAATTGACCTTGTCTCCAATTACATATGATGTAACATATGGCAGTGTCACTTGCTGACCCTTCTAGAATATGTCTGTGTCTCTGTCGTTAGATGACAGATGACTCTGCGTGTCATTATCAATCTTTAGGATAAAAAGTTTTTCATACTGGTCTGCTTTATTTCCAGGGAATCTTGTAGTCCTCTGTGTCCTACTAAGTTATAGATGCAGTTGCATTCAACTGTGGTTCACCACATTTTAAGTGTTGCTTGAGAACCATGAATGAACTGTATCCAGACAGTACAAAAATGCAGCACTCAAAGCACAGATATGTGTCCTGTATCCATGCCTGCCTCTCTCTCACTGATACAACAAACACAGGTGCATACACACCCGTATTTCTCTGGGACACATCCTAGCACTTCTGTGTGTGGAGATGGGGTGATAGACTGTTTCAAACACCAGAACCCTAGTGGCCCTGACCTTTCAGGGATGGGGAACTGAGTCCCCACTGGCTAAAACACCTCAGAGAACTGATGTTTTGCTGGCAAGGGAAGGGGACACAGGAGATGTGAAGAAAATTATAAGTATCAGCCAGTACCTCAGGAGCCATTCCAGAAATAAGAACTTGCTCTTTCCTTTGTAATATTATTTTATATATTAGCCAGTTATCATTCTTCCTCTCTGGTTAACCTCTTAGCGTTCAAGTAATAGAATGTCAACTGTGAGCTGTGTTGCACAAAGGAATGAATGACAGAGATGGTGATGATAGGAAGAAGGGGATTGAACGTATCTCAATCACAGGAAGGTTGGGTGGAAGCCTGATGTTATTTGGAAATTTCAACCTTGCCTGCAGGACATGTGTGAATGGGAATCATCAAGGAGTGGTCTATTCCTGGCTTCACCTGTAGATGTGCCTTCTTCTGATGGTGCTGGTGACCTACTCGGAAGGCAGGAGAGAAGCCCACTGTTATGCTCAGCACCTGAGAGCAGGTGCACAGTTTGAGCAGAGGCAGACGTGAGGTTTTGCAGGAGCTTCTGTGCTTTGTCACTCACCTGCTTCAGGGCTGTGGACAGCTGAGGTCATCTCTGTGGCTTCCTGTGGCTTCTCAATTTCCAGCGCTCACTGGCAGCATTCCCAATCTTTCTTTCCTCCAGCCCTGCCAGTGTTTTGGAAGCACCTGTGGTGTGGAATCCTTTCCTGAGTGGAATGCCTAAAGAGATTTCTATTTTCCTGGCTGCTTGTGACTGAGAGAATTTTCAAATATGAAAAACAGATGGCTTTCTAATAGGGGAAAAGGCCCTCTCCTAATGGAGGAATAAACATGGTAGATTGTATTTCTTGATCAGTTTGGCTCAGATTTGAAGTTCAAAAACACGATATTAACATACAGAAATAGGCTCTTGTGCTGCTGCTGTGTAGAGCAGACGTGGATTTTGGATTCTGCTCTGTGGAGGGACCTTGCAGTGCATCAACTTTATTTATACTACCAGGTGTGGTAGCACATGCCTGTAATTCCAGTATTCAGGAGGCTGAGGCAGGAGGATTGCCACAAGTTTGAGGCCAATTTGGGTTATGCGATAAGTTCAAGGCCAGCCAGAACTACACAGTGAGACCTTGTTTCAAAACAACAACAACAACAACAACAAAAAACCCAGTCCATACATTTGTTAAATTACATATTTTAGCATATTCATTATAGCACTGTTTCAAATATCAACATGTTTGAAGGTTGTCCTCTAAAGTTAAATAACTCATACTATAGCCATACAGCTAAGTGCTCTAGCACTGATTTCCTAGATTCTGTGATTCTGGGAGCCACATCGTTACACACACACACACACACACACACACTCCCTCTGAGTTCTTGGTACTCTGATGGATAGAATACTCAGCTAATCTCTGTGAGCATCCGTGAAAGTTTTCCTAGAAAGTTCACATGGGAGTGAAACTGTTTAGTCTTAAGCTGTACACATGTTCAACTTTATTAGACATTGCCAAAGTGCACTTACCCTTCTGCAATTGTTTAAGTTTTTGGCCAGTCTGTGGGATTTTCACTAGTACAGCTTCCAATTTTATTTCCTTACTGGTACTAGTTTTATGTATATGAAATTGCATCTTTGCAAGCTGAAACTATTGAATATTGGCCATCTAATGAATTTTAATCTAATAATATCTTTATAATTTAATTTTTTATTAGAATTTATTGTTCTATGTGTAACAGTTTCTATTTAGACTCTTTCCACCAAACCCTGGCAATCTCTTATTTACTTTCTGTCTCTCTCTTTATATATATATGCCTATTCTGGACACAATAATATTCTTCTTGGGGACGGGGATTTAGCTCAGTGGTTCTGTTGTCTGCCTGGCAAGTGCAAGGTCCCAAGTTTGATCCCCAGCACCACGTACCACAGTTCCGGTGTTAGAAAAAGAAGAATACAGGGTAATGTGAATGTTTATGCTGTTTACTGACAAACTAAGCTGATTTCTTCTGGAACAGTAACAAGCCAGACTCCCTTTTCTAACCAGGTTCCCAGATTTGTGACTCCAAATGGCAGGCACGTGTGTTTTTGCGCGTCTCTTCCCAGCTGGAGGTGTTGTCCTGTGCACTAAGGTCACTGAGGGCTGGTCAAGCCCAGCTGCCCCCTTACTCCACCCTGAGCCCTTCACAGAGCCCACGTGCTGCACGTGCACTGCAGCATCCATACGTGCAGCTCTGGAGAAAGGCTGCTGTGATTACTTTTCAACCTGAGAGGGAAAACCGTCTCCCTTCTGCTCCATTGCCAGCACCCAGCCCCATCCTGACTCAACTTGATGAGATGAACAGATGCAATTTCTTTAATCTTCATCAGAATGCTGCCAGGTCGCAATGTCATTCCAGGCTTTCTGGAACTGAAGCACAGAACTGTGTGGGGTGATAAGTACAACTGTGAGAACAGAACAGACTTCTCAGTCTTCCAGCTCTCAACATATCTACCCTTCAGCTGTTCTCTAAACGGCGCAGCCCCAGAGTCTCCAACATGGAATTGGTTGTGTTGCTTGAGTTTTTTTTTTTTTTTCCAGTTGTAAGTTACATAATATTGCCATTGTCTTTGCTATAAAACATTGAAAGGAGCCAGGTGTGGTGGCTCACGCCTGTAATCCCAGCACTCGGGAGGCAGAGGCAGGAGGATTGCTGAGTTTGAGGCTTGCCTGGACTACATAGTGAGCTCAGAGCCAGCCGGAACTACAAAGCGAGACCCTGTCTCAAAAAGGAAAAAAAAAATTGAAAGGAGACATAAGATTCCAAACTTTACTGATTTAGTTAAATTCCATAGGCACATTGTGGTGATATTTTACAGAGATGGACATATTTGTAGGTTTGCGTACTAAAGTCTACGGGCCCTGGTATGACAGGTCTGCATAAGACCTGTGATTTTGTGCCAGAGGTACTCAGTGTGGCACTTGAGTAAGCAGAGTGGGCTGGAAAGTTACTTCTAGCTCTTAATTCCGACGGAACTGCCCAGATGGGAGAATGGTCAGCCACTGTCCTAGTGGAGCCTTGGAATAAATGTTGCAAATATGTTCTCTTTGGAAAGGTTACTTTAAAACTGTCCTTTGGCCAATGCCAAGCCAGAGCACTCAGATCTGCCAGGAACAGCTGTGAAGCACCCAAAACAGACTCACTCACACAAAGGGGAACCTGTGGTGTATGGTTCTCCAAGAGACCCTGTGTTGACAGTGCAAATTTGGCTGGTCATGGCGGCACACCCCTGTAATCCGAGCACTCAGGAGGCAGAGGCAGGAGGATAACTGTGAGTTCAAGGCCAGCCTGGACTATGCAGTAAATTTAAGGCCAGGCTAAGCAAGAACCTGTCTGAAATAACAAAACGAAGCAGCCCCCCCCCAACAAACTTAAAGCCCAATATGAATGGCAACAATGATACTTAAATGTATTTAAAGAAAACATACTAAACAGTGTTTCAAAACCTCTTGTAAGTCCTGAAAAGTTCAAAGGGGAATGGAAGGAGGGTGGTGATAACCTCTGAATCAATGCTCCTAGAAGTGTCTACTCAGCCAGGCAGCATCATCATCATCTCTTGGGAGTTTTTCTGGGGTTGTGGCCAAGGCACTTGCATTTCCTGTGACCTCTAGGCAACTCTCATGGCTTGGAAACTTAGGGCACCACTTTGGAGGTGGGGCGGATCCTGCAGAAAGTGGGAGGAAAAGGCCAACTGCAGAGTGAGTGATGTAAGAAAGATCACTGGAGCAGTGGGTTATGCATTTATGACCTCAGGGTCTTTCTCAGCAAGAATCTGTAGGACTGTGAACTGGGCCATATAAAAGCAATGCATATGTCTAGGGTGCCAGGAACTTGATTCATCTCCACAACCAGGCATCTCCCAAGATAGACTTCTCAGAAGTGCCCCAGAAGAAAGGATACTAGGACCAAAAACCCTCAGAAAGCATTAGTCTGCTCCTGTTGGAGCTTTGCAGTGCTTGTAAACACCAGCCACAGGTTACAGGGCTTTGAAGTGTATGTCTGTTGTCAAAGTTGAAAGCTGCATCTGATGCTTGATGGAAATTTATTTGTTTTGTTTTTTGGTATCAGGGATCAAACTTGGGACCCTGCACTTGCAAGACAGGCGCCAGAACCACTGGGCTAAGAATCAGGCCACTCCTTGAATTCGACTCTTCACCCAGCAAGGTCCTGAGTTGTCTGATGAGCATACTCGCATGGAAGAGGTGCTGGTTTCCCCGGGGCTTCTGATGTGGTTCTGCAGAGCCTTCTTCGAAGATGCTTTCTGGAGCAGGAAAGCTCTGGAATGACTGTGACTTAACCCACCCTACCCCTCCACACAGAGTGTATTGTCAAAGTCCGGGGAGCCAGTGTTGGCCTGACTTTTCTTCATACTTACTCCCTGAGAAAGCTCACTTGTCGTCTTCATGCTTTGCTGTTGGTTCTTGCTCATTTGAGAAATGTCTATTCATTTCAGGTGTCCATTTTTGGAACAGGTCTTTAAATTTGGGGTGATCTGATTTTTTTTGAGTTCTTTATATATTCTAGCTATTAGTCCTTTGTCTAAGGAGTAGCTGGTAAATTTTTTTTCCTATTCTGTATGTTGTTTCTTCATGTTGTTTGTGGTTTCTTTTGTTATGTAGAAGCTTTTTAATTTGATAATTCCAGTCATTGATTCTTTATAATATTTCCTGTGCTATCAGGGTTTTGTTCATAAAGTCTTTTCCTACCCCTATATCTTCTGAGTTTCAGCTTTTTTATCTTCTAGGAGATTGTTTCTGTTTTTTTTTTTTTTTTTTTTTTTTTTTTTTTTTTTTTTTTTTTTTTTTTTTTTTTTTTTTTTTTTGAGACAGGGTCTTGCTTTGTAGTTCAGGCTAGCTCTGAGCTCACTATGTAGCCCAGGCAAGCCTTGAACTCAGCAATCCTCCTGTCTCTGCCTCCCGAGTGCTGGGATTACAGGCGTGAGCCACCACGCCTGGCACTGTGGTATGTGGTGCTGATTGCTAGTTGATTGCTGGTGGGCGTGAGTCTCTACGCCCAGCATTCTATGTGGTTACTGGGATCGAACTCAGGACCTTGTGCTTGCGAGGCAGGCGCCGGAACCACTGAGCTAACCCTCCGGCCCATGTTTCTGTTTTAATATTAGATCTTTGATCCATTTTTATTTTAGTTCAGTGCATGGGGAGAGATATGGGTCTAGGTTCAGTTTTGAGCATGTGAAAAGCCAGTTTTACCAGCAGTATTTACTTAAGAGGCTTTCTTCCAGTGAAGGCATTTGAGCCCTTTGTCAAATATAGGGTAACTAATTGTGCTTAAAGTTGTTTCTGTATCTTCTGTTCTGTTTCGCTGACCCTTGGTTGTTTTTTTTTTTTTTTTTTTTCTTGAGACAGGGTCTCGCTTTTGAGCTCACTATGTAGCCCAGGCAAGCCTCGAACTCAGCAATCCTGTCTCTGCCTCCGGAGTGCTGGGATTATAGGCATGAGCCACCACGCCCGGCTTTTTTTTTTTTTTTTTTTTTGCCAGTCCTGTGCTGTTTTTTTGAATCACAGTGGCTTTGTAGTATAACTTCAAATTGAGGATTGTGATGAGAGTATAGCATTTACTATATTGGTTCTACTAAGAGCAAGAAATATCATTCCATTTTCTGATATCCTCTTTGATCTCCTTTTCCAGAAGATTGTAGTTTTAAATGTGTAGATCTTTCACTTCCTTAGTTAGATTGATTCCTAAGTATTTATTTTTCTTGATGCTATTGTGAAAGGTGTTGTTTTCCTAATTTCTCTCTTGAGTTTTTTATTTGTTTATAGAAGTGTTATTGATTTTTGAGTGCTGACTTTGTAACCTGCTGTGCTGCTGGATTTGATAATTAATTCTAAGAGTCTTTTGGTGGAGTTTTTGGGATCTTCTATGTAGAGAATCATGTCATTCACAAATAATGGCAGTTAACTTCCTCCTTTCCTATTCATATGCCTTTCATTTCTTTCTCTTGTCTAATTGCTCTGGCTGATGTTTCCAGAACATCCTTGTCTTGTTCCTGGATTTAGAGTGAAAGCTTTCAGTTTTGACCATTTAGTATGATGATGGCTATTGGTTTGTCATAGATAATTTTTATCATATTGAGATAATGACCATTCATTTCAATTTTGTATAGGGTTGTTTAAAATCATGAATGGGTGTTGGACTTTGTCAAATGCTTTTTCTGCATTTATTGAGATAATCATGTGGTATTTATCCTTCACTCTGTTAATATGGTGTATTACATTTATTGATCTTGTATTATTGATCTTTGTACCATCATGGCATCACTGGAATGAATCTTATTTGGTCATGGTGTGTAATTTTCTTCCTCTTCTTCTTCCTCCTCCTCCTCTTCTTCTTCCTTTTCCTCCTCCTCCCCTTCCCCTTCCTCCTCTTCATCTTCCTCATCCTCCTCCACTTCCTCTTCCTCTGCCTTTTCCCCTTCCCCTTCATCATCATCATCCTCTTGTTGTTGTTGTTGTTCCTCTTCTTCTTCTTCTTCCTCTTCCTCTTCTTCTTCCTCTTCTTCTTCCTCTTCCTCTTCCTCTTCCTTTTCCTCTTCCTCTTCCTCTTCTTCCTCTTCCTCTTCCTCTTCCTCTTCCTCTTCCTCTTC
>PVIC010042278.1:0-15845 GCA_004025085.1 Thryonomys swinderianus
GCGCTAGAGAGGGCGCTTACAGTCGGTATTAATGGGGCGGGAGGAGGAGGGCGACGAGGGGAGGGCGCAGACAAACGCTCTGCTGCTTATTTACCTGCAAGTCGTCGGCTCCCGCGGCGGCCAGCCCCAGGCTGGGCCCTGGCAGGAGTCTTTGATCTGGGTGCATCCCATACTGAGAGCCGTGGCTCATGAGGGACAGGTCGTGGCGACGGTAGGCATCGAGGCAGCCCAGCTCCCGCCTCTGCTCGTCCAGGCAGGAGGACTTGAGTGCCCGCGCATTGTGCAGGTTAATAAAGTCGGCGGGCTCCCCGTGGTGGATCTGCTGGTAGTACTGCTGCGAGTGGTGCAGAGAGTTCAGAGAGTAGGCGTCGGGGGTGACGGCCGGGTGGCTGTGCTGGAACTCGTAATGGAAAGACTGGTGGTGGAGCGGGGTGTACTGGTGGTTAGTGGAGAAGTAGGGGGACGCAAACTCGGTGCCGGTGGTGGAGTAAGTTAAAGGAGAGGAGGAGGAGTAGGCGACAGTGGAATTGGCTACGGACTCCAGACAGCCAAGCTGCATCAAACGGTAGCTGTTTGATCCGTCGTGACGTATCTGGAAGGAAGAGGGGGAAAAGGGAGAGCAGAAAAACTTGAGGTTTGTCATTTTGCAACCGAAGCGCCACTGTCCCCGAGCCAGGAACGTCCTCGGCTCTCCGCGGCAGCAGCTCGCAGGGCTGGGCGGCCCCGCAGCCGGCGCGCTGCCTTTCCGAGAGCCTGTGCGAGCAGGCGGCCGGGGTGGGCGGCCTCGTCCTCGCAGTCGAGAGAGCGGGAAAAAATCCCCCACCCTATATAGGTGCGGGCGACATCACACACGCACACACGCATCCACACAGACACACGCGCACACAGACACCCGCGCACACCCAGCCCCTGTCCAACGTGTGCGGGGCGCCGGGCGCCGGGAGCCAGGCTCGCAGCCGAGTCCGGGCCGCGGGCGCAGGGCTTCCCCGCCTCGCGCCTTCCGCCTCCTCCGCCCGGACCCGCGCCCGGGGCCGGAGCCGGAGCCGGAGCCGCAGCCGCAGCCGCAGCCGTTTTCGGCGGCGCTGCCCGAAATCATCGTCCAGCACGAACGCGAACGCCCAGCCCGCACACTGTTCCTGTTCCGCGCGGTCGCTTCCTTCAGCATCTGGGGAGGGGACCGGCCCCTCTCGTCCGCTTCCCTTTCCCAGAGTAAGCCCCTTCCGAAAGGGGTGCGCTGCGGCCCACCCCCTTGGTCCACCTGCCGCCCCCCGTCCGTCCTTTTACTTTGCCTCCCTGAGAATCCTTTCTATCTCTTTCCCTTATTAGTACGATTATGTTTTCTCCCTCATTATGACAAATGTTCCTTAGCGTGCTAGAGAGTGCCCTTCCTGGCGACAGATGTCATAACGAACTTTCTCCCCTTCCCTTCCTTAACTTCCCCCGAAAGCCAGATTATAATTAAACGTAACGGTCTGATATAGATTAGAGGCAGGGAAGCTGCCGCCACCGCCACTGCCGCCGCCGCCACACACACGCGCGCTCAAAAAAAAAAAAAAGTAATAATACCTCGGCGTCGTGGACTAGTCCCGGAAAGGTAGTTGACATGTTGGGTTTCTCCAAAAGCTTACGATGCAATTTCCCCCTCCAAAAAAAGAATCTGGAAAAAAAAATCCAAACTTCTTGTATTTTCCAATTTTTAAGGGAAAAAATGTTCTATAGATAGAGATCTAAATTGTAATGGTTTTGCCCGGATCAGATAGCTCCTTGCCTTGTACCCACTTAAAAACCTGTAGGAACAAAATTTTCCCTCTGCACAAAAGCAGCTCCCTGGAACAGATTTTGTACTTGCTGAGTATTTCTTTGGCTGATGTCGTAGGTCCCTTGGTAATATAGAAGTTTTGAAAATTAAGCATCAGCACTGAGAACTGGGAGGACAATAGGCAGAAGAGATTTATCCCAGGAGACAAGGAATAAATATTGTATCTTCACCTAATAAGGAACTGGAGGTTCTTTCAACATTTTTATCCATTTTTTTCCAACCTTTATCATGCTTTTCTATACCGACTGAGGTGGGGACTCGTCTCTGCGGAGAGCATTAGCACACATTTTATTGTGAAGAGAGAAATCTAACTCCAATATGTATATATTAGAGATAGAAATATATATTAATTAAAGCTCCCTTTAACACGGGCAAGTGCTCCTTCCTATTGGTTCCAGTCCCCGGAGCTGAGAGCTGCTTTCTCCAAGCATCGGTATCAATTTTGCCTCGACTGGGGTGTCTGCCTTCGCCCAAGTGGAAACAATACTGCTTCTTCCATATTTACATCGAATTTGGGTTCTTTCCCCCTTTTGAAAGGCAACACTAGGTGGTGACTTACACTTTTCAGCAGCTTTTAAAATAAATAACTGTGATGGACAGTCTCAAGTTTCGATCATAAAGAAGTGGTGTAAGCGGCAATAAATTTAAGAAAAATGCAAGCGAATAAAGATGTGTGACAAGATTCTACATTTAGGTGAATGGTGTCTTTCCCTTTCCAGCCCAACCCATTTTCCTCTTCTTTTGTGTCTTCCTTCTTCCTTTTTGTAAATAGTGCGGGCTAGGAGTGTGCTTTGGGGGTGAGGCTATTTAACACTGGAACCAGGTATTTGAACACTGTTTCCCCAAAATAACCTTTAAAAGCTTTAGAGTTGTATTTTACAGAGAGGGCAGGAAGGAGGCAGTGCGTGCACCTGTCTCCTTTTCTTTGGTTGTTTTCTCCACTTTTGCTCAGTTTTTGAGGCTTACTTCCTTTAAAATTTAGCTTCTCCCACCAAGTCATCTAGTGCCTGAAGGGGGTAGCAGTGGGTTCAAGCTGGCAGCAGTGGGACTGCGACGTCCAGCCTCCAACCCTGCCTATCTCAGAAGAACTAGCTGGCCCCACAGACTCCACTCAGAGATAGAAGGGGTAATTCAGTCTTAATTGCTGTTTCATTTGGTTAGCTTTTAAGTGTTTAAGCTGAGAAGGTGTCTTAATAATAAGCCGCAGGCAAACAGACTTTTTTTTTTTTGATTGGGGTTTGGGAGGGTTTATTAGGATCTACTCATTCAGGCTACCAGGCTGTCACTCAGCGCTCTTTGCTTTATCCAAATGGACAAAGGCACACGACAAGAATTGAAATGCAGTGTCTGAAATGGAGATCCAAGATGCTCCAGCCCTGTGCACAGGTCAGGAGCCTCCTCTTGCTCCTTATTTCAAGGTGTACCAGCTCCTCGACTTCCAATTCTCAAAATTCCATATTTTGGTCTAATGAAGTCAGGAGACAGAGAAGTCAATGGAGGTGAAAAAATGTCCAACCACTCTTTTAGCAGGAGTGGAAAGGTGAGCGGCTGCTTGGCACTGAGGACCAACCCCAAAATGCTGGTCTTGCTGGTCTTTTTTGCTAGGTCTCAGTTAGGGCTCCCTGGCTCACCCACAGAGGACTTCAGCCATCTAATCACTCTTGGGATTTAGGAGCTGTCACCACAGTCTTACCCCAGAAATCACACTTTGAGAAAGTTCAATTCTGCTCCCCAAACAGTAGGTAGAGCCCACACATGATGCTGCAAGTTGCCAGATTTACTTTTCTTGGTGGATAATATTGCTTCCCAGGTAGTCAAAAGGGCACCTTCTCTTACAACCTGCAACCCTCTTTGCCAGCTCCCTACTGTCATGTACTTTCATTGAAGCTGAAGGGGTCTTCTCCTACCAGTTTAGGATTAAACAATGGACACAAAACCCTCTCCCCTGGAACCAAGCAGGAGACTCAGGACCAATAGGCCGCCTGCTTCCTTCGCTGTCCCAGCAGATGACCCAGGAGGAGAGGTGTGTGAGACCTGCACTCGGAATATGTGGCCTTGTGATCCGCTCAGTGATATGCTCTGGCAGGAGCCACTACATCCCATGGAGTGACTTGCCACCTGGATACCTGAGGACGTTACTGAATTACCAGCCAGTGTACTTCCCCATTCTATCTTCTATGTTCATCTCCCTTTTCATGAGTTACAGTTACCTACTAATGTAAAGGGCATTCACTGTTGCATTTATTGTGATTCTGAGTACATTTGGATTTAGAGAAAACTAAGGATAACAGCGAATGCAAAAAAAAAAATCCTTTATCTGTATTTGAGACGTGCAGGAAAGATAAGGTGCACCTCTTTTAGTATTGGGCCCTGTCTCCTTCAGTAAGTGCTTTTCTTCTCTTCAAACTACACTGACTCCCCACACTGTTCCAGACCCCAGAGAGACTCCCCTTGGCCTACTGCTCCCTCCTAGCTCATAAAACAAAAGCTGTTCTCCCTGAAAGAAAAGTTAAAGAAATCATCTGTGCCATATGTACACACTGGTCAGCATTCCCTTCCATCTGCTCTGGGGTTGCACAGTGCACTCCTTTTGTAAAGAAATTCATTGAGGCAGGTGTATGTTGTGTTTGGTGCCTTGTGTGTGTGAGATATGCATACACCAGATCTGTGTCTGTCAGACAGCTCCCCCCATCCAATTAATAGTCTTGAGCAATTAATAAATGCCATCTTGCTTGACTCAAAGACTGGGCTTTTCAGCAAATCTAATTCCTTTCTGTTCTGTCCCTTTCCTGGAGAGTGATTGGCCACATGTTCTCCAGGGGGTGGCATAAGTGAATCAACTGGCCAAAGACTATGGGAGGTAAGATGGTGGTGGCCTGGGAACTCTTCCGTGGGAAACTGGTGACATCCATTCTGGCTTCAGTTGGAGGCCAGACCAATGCCTGTCCCCTCAGAAAGCCCACAAACAGAAGAAGTTGGAGACAGTCCCCCTCTGCTCCTGACGTATCTTTCCTCCCTTTGGTTTCATGCTCCCAACTCTAGGAGTGATCATCCTACCACAGTCACTTTAGGAATCTGCTAAAAAAAAAAGTTTTATTCACATCGTTAATGTCTTTGTTAGGGTCCAGAACTGGAAGAGGGTTTGGGGAAGTTGCAGGTCCCTTTCATGAGTTTTTAAATTGGTGATATTCTAGTCGTTGGTTTTGGTCTAGCCTAGAAAAGTCTTATTGACGATACCTATCATACATTCTGTACCTCATTTATACCTTCAGTTCCTCATACTAGAGAAATGATACAGTATTAACACATCTGTGTCCTATGTATTTCATTTATGTGTACGGTCTCAAGGTATATCCAATTAAGTAAAAACGTTTCCAATGGGTATTATGAAATAGGAAAAAAAGTGTTCAAAGGGAAAAGGGAAAGCAGGGTAGGGAAAAGCAAAGAGGGGAAAGAAAAAAATTTGATGGTAAAGCAAAAATACTGAAAAAAAGGTTACGAATATAGGAGGTGGGGTTGTAAGGAGGGAGTGGAATGGTGAAAGTGAGAATAGAGATATTTCATGTGCACGGACACATTTTCAATGTTGAATGTGATTGTAGTGTATATCTAAAATGTACAAATAAACTCAATAAAGGTAAAAAAGAAAAATCTTAGTGAAAGGAACTTCCACTTCATATTCAGGGTATGTTAAATATCACTTGCCATTATGTGTTCATCCTTAGCTTTAATAAGCATATACTTCTTTGGGTTTCTCTTTCTTTCCTTCCTTCCTTCCTTCCTTCCTTCCTTCCTTCCTTCCTTCCTTCCTTCCTTCCTTCCTTCCTTCCTTCCTTCTTTCTTTCTTTCTTTCTTTCTTTCTTTCTTTCTTTCTTTCTTTCTTTCTTTCTTTCTTTCTTTCTCCTTCTCCTCTTCCTCTTCTCCTCCTCCTCCTCCTCCTTCTTCTGATTTTTGAAGTTTCCTCTGTTCCTATAATTATATTTGTTTTCTTGTTGGCTAAATAGATTTACCTTATAAAATTATTTGTATGATACTAAGTGAAATAACGTTTCAAATTATTTGTGCATTTTCTAGCAGAAAGACTCTGAGTAGATTTACACATATGTCTCAACCTAAGTATCCTCCTCTTTCCTTCCTTCCCATTCTTCCTTTGTCCTTTCCTATCTTCCTACTCCAACTCTCCTTTTCTTACTTCCTTTCTTTTACTTTTTATTGAAGGTAGAGATGAAATTGCTTGCATCAAACTTATGTCTTTGTCATACATTGTGTACATCATCTAACAATGACATTCTGTACCTTCTGCTCTGGAGTGGCCTATGGCTCCACAGTCCAGATGCAAAAGAGACCATTCCCAGGTATAAGGACCCTGGTCTCAAGAGAGCACAGGTTCAGTGGGATAGTGAACTACTGAGGACCCCAAAGTACAATATAGTCCCACAGGGTAATCATTGTTCAACACTCAAAGCAGAACAAGAGGTGTAGGTCTGGGAGGATGTGAGACTCCTTATTGTTCTAGCCTCTTTCTTTTCTCTCCTTGTGTTGGGCTAACAAAACAAAGATGCTGTCAGAGAATGTGTGGCAGGTAAAGGTGTCTGTCTGTCTTACAGGGCTGCCTTGCTCTGCCCACCCTCTAGAATGCTTCCAAGCCTCTGAGAATCTTAAGCTTCTGAGGGCCTCCACCTGGATAGTCTTTCAAGAGGGTGTGTGGCTTGGGTCTTTGTACACCAGCCACAGAAGAACTCTCAGGCTCTCTCCCAGGAGGTCTTAGTTTCAGTCACTGAGGGACCACTTCTTGTGGTCTCTGGTTTCTCAGAGCTTTAATTCTTCTAACCTCTTAACTTTTCCCAGTCACAGCTGAAGAGATGAGTTGGTGGGCCTTCCCTCAGGTAGTGGAAAGACAGATGTGTTGGAATGCCCAGGCCTCATCCCAAGCCCTGGATCGTTCATTTTTCCTCATCAACCAAGGAGGAGACACAAGAGTGTCCCACATAACCAAAGTGTCCAGGGCAGAAGCAAGTGTTCTAAAACTTGGCCCAGTTACTGTGGACTTCAGAATCTGGAGAAAAAGGCCACCCCGATGTGTACATCCTTATGGGGAAACCAGTCAGGTCAGGCCCTCTAGACTTACCTGACCCTTCCCAAGAAATCACTTGCCTGCCTTTCTTCAAGGTCTGTGTTGTTGCCTACACTGGGTCTCTTTCTACAAGCCCTCCCCTGGCTTTCCTCGGTGTCCACCACAGCCTCCACCTCCACCCCACCACCAACAGTAGAGGGGTGCTGTGCCTAACAAGTACGGTAACTGCAAACCAAAGGAGACAGCCAGTGTTCACAGGAGCATTAGGATGCTTACGAGAAATTAACATTTCTGACAGACTCTCCAGTCATTTCAGTTTAAGAATTGGCATTGATTTGTTTTGTAAACCTCTTTCTCTTTCTTTCCATTTTTTTTCCCCAAACCTCCTGCTTCACATCCCTACCCCGCCCCCTGGGCTGTTTGTCAAAAGGCTAACGTGGATCTGTATTCCGTCTTAGCCTGGCAGCCCACAGGCAACACGGATTCCATAATCGTACAGAGGCGATGCATTTGCAAGCAATTAAAAAGCCTTGCGAACGTATTAGTCAAAAATTAAACGGGAAGCACTCCCTCGTTTGAAGCCCTTTCTTTGATAGCAGCGAGACGCGGGCGCCCAGACCCGCACCGACCGGCGCCTCGCCCTCCCGCACCGGCCTCAGAGCTCCGACCCTTGCAGCACAGCCCGGCGCGGGGCGGGCGGGGCGGGCGGGGCGGGCGGGGCGCTGGACCCGGCAGTGGGCGGGACTCGGGGCGGAGGCCCTGGAGGCCGCCGGCTGCAGCGCCGGTTCAGGCAGGAAGGCGATCTGCCCGCGCAGGCCCGTCTTCCGTGGGGAATTTGGCCTTTGAGCCAAGGAGCGCTCGAGTTCGGAAAGAGACTACACTCTGTCCTCCACCGTTTCAGTTTTGAACGTCTGCTCGCCAGCCTTCTGAGGCTATTTAGTGGCTCAGTTTACCAAGCTCTTGTGACAGCATTGGGTCGTTTGCTTCTGAGAACACGCCTCTTCATGCAAGTAGGGAGGACATGTGCATCTTCTTTTGGTAGAGATAGGAACAAAATAACAGTTACAGGGAATTTATTTACACTTAGATGGCGTGCTCCGCCCACGCGCCTATTTCCAGCTCACCACGCCGCCCGGAGGCGGAGGGTGCTGGTGGCAGCTCCCCCCTCGAGGCCGCACCCCGCTCCCCTCCGCGTGGGGAGAAGCGCAGGGCCCGAGCGTCCCCGCCTGAGCCCGGCCGCCCGGGCCTCGAACTCAGCGACTTGGGATCCATGTGTATTTTCCCTTCTATCCTCGGGCCTTTTCTGTTGAACTTAAACTTTTCAAAGTTTTAAATCTCCTTTTCAAGATTCTCCTACCCTATCTTTTCCCCAGCGCTTAAAGACAGCGCCCGCATGGAGCCTGGCCCAAGTTCTTCCTACAGAAAGGCATCGGAACATCTCTGTCCTCCATCCTAGTCCCCTGAATCAGAGTCTCCCCTCTGCGCCTCGGGGGCCTTAGAGGCTGCCCCCCCCCCCCACCGCGCTCAGCATTCAGCGCCTCTCACCGGCACCCGCTTCTCCTCCCCGCGGCCTCTGAGACCCGAAAGAGCCCTGCGGCCCCTTGAGACCCAAAGGAAGTACGCTGGCTTTGAACCACAGGACCTGAGTGCGGTGGTCAATGCTGACTGACTGACTGACTGACTGACAGAACAGAAGCCACTTCATTTTCTTATCTATAAAATGGGGGCAGGAGATGCTAAACACTAGCTGGCCCAGCTGTGGTGAGGCCTCAGTGAACACTGTAGTTCAGGGCTGAAGTGCGAGCTTAGCTCATGCAAGGACAAGGGGTCCGTCGCCAGCACTCCACTCAACTTACATCAGCATGCACCTTGGCAAGCTTTCAAAATGTTGGCTACTATTATTGTTAGTATTTGGAAGGAGGGAAGTTGCTAGGAAGGCTACAGAGGAGATTATTAGTAACGACTTTCTTCCCTGGGGTCAGTTTTGCAAAGCCTCAGACAGATGGCGCCTCCCCCCAGCCTGACCGAGGAGACTTCAGAGACTGCTTTACTATGCATAGGGTCACATAGCCAGTCAAGACACAGCGCCGGGGCTGGAGCTGGAGCTGGAGCTAGAGCGAGAGCTTGCACCTGTTCAGCCCACAGCGGGCTCGGCTAGGACCTACACACTGCGGAGCTCGGTTTCCCCTGCACCTTGCTCCTTTTCTTCTATGGCTGATTTCTCCTGGTTGAAATAAAATTGTTTTAAACAAGTTTTCAATTTTATTCATTCTCTTTCTTCTCCTTATATTTGACCTTAGCCTCTCCTTCACTCCCATCCTCTCTAGATAGCTTTCAGGGTGAACTGTTGTTCCTTAGGGTTCTGCTCTGACTCAATGGCTCTTCTGCAAATCCCGAAGGCTTCTGTTTCACTTTGGCTTCGAAGTCCTGGGTGCAGTGTGGTGAGCCGGAGGTGCAGCGCTGGCACTGCCTGAGGAATTCATGCTATGCTCACCCCAACACTTCACTTCCCCGTCACCTTTCAGTCCCCAGTGGCTCTGTCCAGCCACTGACCCCCAGTCCCTGCCTTCTCTCTTTCCTAGTAGCTCTGGAGAGCTTTGAGTCAGCCAAGGCCTCCAGTTACTTTTGCTCCCCCCCCCCAAAGGGCTTTGTCTGCTTCTTCTGTCAATTATTCCAGTAGCCTCTCAGAGGCCCTGTTTACTTTTGCATTGACCTTTTCTTCCTTATGTACGGGAACAATGCCTTATTATTTTATTTATCTTAATCTCTGGTGCAATCGCCCTTTTATTCTCCAGCTTGGCTGTGCTAGTGTTTCCCTTTACACTTTCTTGGCTTCATTATGTAATCTCGTCAAATCTCCACACTCTGTGCATGCTGTTTAGACCTCACGTTTGTCTTTTACTTACCCTTGAAGAGTTTGTTTTGAAACTCCTGGCCCATCCATATTTACCGTATTCCTTTGTTTCTTTCTCTCTGTTTGCTGCTTGTAATGCCCATGGATACTTTCCACAAATTTGCAATAATTTTTCTTTATCACACATGTTGCCCAACAGGATGTTTCATTTAATATATAGTTTCCTACTAGGCCCTGCCACTTTTAGCGACATGAATCTGATAACGTCCCTTTCTTCTAAGTCAGTTCTGCTTGTAGATTGCATGGTAATTAGACAATTGTGAAGACAAATTTCTTTGCTTTGATTTCCCTTTGAGCAAGTAGATTTTCACCGAATCTGGCACTGATCAGCTCCATAACTTTAGAAACATCACTTAATCACTGTGCTCCCTTTTACAAGAGGCTGTATTTAGTGGAAGGATACATACAAAACAACTTTATGCTTTAAAAGTAGTGGGCTGGAGATGTAGCTCAAGGGTAGAGTACTTGCTTGGAAATATAACAGGTCCTAGGATTGTTCTCTAGAAACACACACACACACATACACAATTTATTATATTTATTTCTGTACCTCACTGTTATGGCTTGCATTTAGCTATTCCCCCAAAGCCTCCTGCAACCATAGGCGGGGCTCTTTGGAGGTGGTTGGATCTAGGGTGGGTGAACAATGGATTAAGGATCTATGGTAACTAAATTGATTTAGCATAGTTCTGAGTGTGGATAAGGGAAGCCCCACCCTAAGTGTGTGCAGCACCTGTCTATCGGCCTGTAGCCTTGCTAGAGTCAAATGGGGAATGAAGGAAGAAGGTTCACTTCTAGCTCTACAGAGAGCTCCAGTCTTCACTTTCACCTTGAGTGTCTTTCCCTGGCCTCCAGCAGATTGTTCAGCCTCCTGACACAGACTTGCATGGGACAATTCAGTGAGCCCCAGGCCTTGGGCCTTTGACTGGATCCTTCTGATCTCTAGCACACAGACAGCCCTTTATACGCTGCCACACCTGACTCTTCATTATAAGCCTACCTTGGAAATCCTTGTATACTTACATATCATAAATCTGTTTCTCTAGTGAGCACTGAGTGATACAATCACCCCTCTTCTGAATGGTAAAATCACCTCCTTGGGATTAATATCAACCCAAACAGTAGAGTTTCGATTCTCTTTTCTGATTTATCCTGTCCAAACACTTAGTAGTGTCCATTCTGTTTCATCCTAAGCCTTTCTACTGAGTTCCATGTCAGAAGCATAGTTTTCAAGGGTCTAGATTCAAAAGATGACAACTCTTCTTCAGACCTTCCCTCTATTCTAATATTAAAAAAGGCCTTACAGGAACCAGTCATTCTTCCAGATCACCTCCCTGCTAATGGTCTCTGCACAAGATGAAGGGATGACCCCAGAAACAACCCCATGCTACACTGATCCTTTGTAATCTTCACTGGACCAGTTTCTTCTGTTGCTCTTTACCACCCACCCCTGATGTTCTCCTCTGAGAAGGGGAGGGAGAAGGGAGGGGGAGAGCTTTTACTGAGGGAATTACTACCATAAAAGACAGTCAACTGCACTGATACTCAGGTTCTTTCTCAGTGAAGTACATCCTGGCAACCTCAGTGTAAATCATGTAATGGAAAGTCCACTTGAGAATGTTTTGTGAGGTGGGCATGGGGTGCACACTCATGACTTCAGCTACTCAGAAGGCTTATGCAAGAGAACAAAAAGTTCAAGGTGAGATTTGGAAACTTACTGTGACTCCCTCTCAAAATAAAATTAAAAAAGTACTTGGGAAATAGTTCAGTGATAGAACACTTGTCCAACATATGTGAATCACTTTGTTCAACACAGAGTAAAAAAAAATAGTAAAGTGGACAGTATAGTCTTAAGTTTTCTATTTTCAGGTGAGCAGAATGTCACCTCTTGAGCCCTCCTTTCTTAAGAAATTAGAAACTAGATCTACCAGAGGGATTTCTTTTCAATATAAGTCACTGGAAACACCTATAGACTGTGATGAATTAAATATGTGCCATATATTAGAAATATCTGTAATGAGTGCTGACATTCTGATAAATAATACAGCGTAAGGTTCTTTGTATGATTGAACACTATCTACTTCTCATGTATTCATATGCTAGTAGCTAAAAAGAACAAGTTTCTTTCCCTAGTTAAATACATGGAAATAGCATTAGTCTTTTAGGATGTGTTCTGACCTGAATGCTAAGATTTAGTTGGTGACAAAACTAAGTACATATAGGTGCTCTGCCCTGGCATATTCAAATGGTTAAAGGAGGAATTTCTCCCATTCATTGTCTAGACACTAGTGGTGAAGGAGAAGAGGTAGTGTAGAATGTTAGAAAGACATAATTTTAATGTGCCTTTTAATGACAAGGTCACGTGTAATACAGATACACTTAACAGCAAAATTCAAAATCCCTGAGATAAAAAATTGTATACTTTGACACTGTACTTATTTACTGTCATTATACAGACTATGATGATGAAAATTATCCAGGCTCCAAAGAGAAGTAGGAATTTTCAAAAGTTCACTCAAAATTTTTTTCTTTACAAAATCAGCAAATCAAAAGTCATTTCAAAGACTTCTTTTCCTGGAGGACATGGAACCTGCTCATACTCCCACAGATAATTGAAACTATTGGCCTATTAGGAAATAAATATCCCACAGTTTTGCCATGCCATGTGCTGTACCACTGAGCTACATCCCAACCCACTTAATGTGCTTCGATCTTATACTTCCATCTTTCAGAATGGTGAGAAACTCTCTCTGTAGCATCTTCTTATAGCAACTCAGACTAACAAGAGAAATAGTAGCCCCTGAGCTCCATAGTCTCAGATTATCAACTAGTCTTTGATGTTTTTCTCTGGCACAGCTAGACTGTGGTGTTCTTCAAATGAAGAATCTTATGGAAATCAAAATCTCATAGAACATGCACACTAGCCAAGGACATTCTATAACCATGAAGTATCAAGGGAGGAAAAAAAAAAACCCCATATTTACATCAGAACTCAAACAAGGCAGAAATATGGTCCCAAACCAGAAAATATTAATCACCTTTCCTCATTTGCTAATATAAGTGATTTCTGCTTCTTTAGCAATTATAACTTTAACCGCACTCCAATCTTTGTTCCCTATGAAAAGTTTATGAAAATACATAGAGTTCTGCTTTCTGAGAATACTCATTACAGTGTGATCCTCTATCTCCTTGAAATCACTCAGTGAAAGTCCAAATCCTAGAACAAGTTCTTTCTAACACTGTCTAAATGAGACATTTAATTATTTTTCATGATCTGAATCGTCTCTTACCGTGACAAGTTACAAACACAATTTTAGCACCAATAAGATTGTGCTAGTGGTTTTCGGCCAGAAGGTAGTGGCAATTTGAAACAAAACCTGTTCAAATAGAGATATTATCTCTTGCTTTTCAAATATGTGGTATAAAAAATGTAAAATATTTTACAACTTTTACAATTAGTCTAATATTTTGGATGGACTGATAAATAAAATAGAGTATAAAAGTCAGTTTACCTGTTTCTTTTAAAAATGTGGTTACACGTGTAATGTGGATTTCATTTCTGTTAATACCGGTTTATCAAATCCCAAGGAAAGGTAGTCATTAGCAATTCTGACCATGCACACTGTAGTTATTTATTTTTGAAAGGAGTTTTTTAGACATATTAGGAAACATCACGCTAAAGGTAACAGACAACTCCGAAATCTGTTACTTAACAAAGTAAACATTGAAGTCCAACACACAAACTATCTTTGGTTTGGGCCTTGGCAGATAGAAATCCCCATCTTGGCAATGCAGAAATCTAATGGTCTTCATTTCTGCAAGTCTCAAGCTGCAAGGGAAGTTCTTCCATAAGTACATCAAACTCATCTCATCACATGGCTGTGATTAGGGATAGGGGACTGGCTGAGTATATTCTTGCCCCATAGCCAGAAACTACGAATGGGAGAAACGAAAACAAGTAGTAGTGCTAATATTCCTATAAACATAGAAGTACATGTCTAAGTCTCTAGTGTAACACAGATGTGTTACATATTCAGTATGTGAGAGAGGCATTTTGTTTGGGGACTTAGACTCAGAGGACATCACCAGTGACACTAACGATACAAAAAATCCTTATGTTTTCTAGGTATTATGTAGGAACTGGGGTCAAATTCAAAGGCATTTTACCCCTAAGCTACATCCATAGCTCTCTTAAAAATTTCATTTTAAACCAGGGTCTTAGTAAATTGCTCATGGTGGCCTAGAATTTGCAATCTTTCTACTTCATCTTCTTGGGATTATAGGTACGTGCCACTATGCCTGGCTTCCAGTTAATATTTCTGTGATAATATTTTAAGGTTCCCAGCCACTTAAAGGCAATGTGTGGTTACCAAGAGCTCACAATTCCTTACGTCTTTTTCTCCTACTGAGAGAACTTTAAAACAAAGTTCAAACTTTGTTTGAAACAGTATGTTAATTGGATTAAATATGAAAAAAGAGAAGCTTTTAAAGATCATTGACAGTTTTAAGTTGTTGATCAGGCTACACACATACACATACACATACAATACACTTACACTGATTTTTCGATCTAACACACATACACGCACTGCTTTATTCAACAAGGTTTCACAACATTAAAAACAGTGTGATCCTGGAGATTTCATTAGTTAAATCCCTCCTCCCATCTGCAGGAAAATTCCTAAAATGCAGGCGAACTTGCCTTTCTCATCTTCAAAGATCTCCTTCTAGCATCAGAAAAGTTGTTTGTAGTGAGCCCAGGGGAGGGAGGAGGGTCTGACAAGGCTTCCCCTCCCCTTTTGTGGCTGAACTGAGAAGACTGCTAGTCTGACTAATTCTACCAATATAGATCAGTAGGTTAATTTCTGGAGGAGGTAAGCCGATGGCTGTGTGGGGTAGAAGAAAGAGGGAGGATTCAGCACTTGATCTCATTCCTCCCCCCTTCTATCCTTCTGAGTCTCCAGGGTCTGCTTCTGCCCTCCTAGGCTGCTATCCCCCAGTGTAAAACCCAGGAGAAAGGAGCTGTCCGTTCAGTACCAGGGCCACGTGCAACCTGCCCGCCAAAACACAAAGAACTGAAATATTAATTAAAAAAAGCCAATCTGCTCAATCCTCCGCCCGCAGGCAGGCTCTAACGGAAAACCGCATATGCTTTCCCTTTCTCCTCAATAAATCTTCATGTGGGCATTAAAATACCTAAAAGGATTAGTCATTAAATGCTTGTACATTTGGCTTAATGCACAAGAAACTGTATGTCACAGGGTTACATCGGAACTGCAGTTTAATCTAATTTGCAGTATTTGCGTAAATGCTGTATCTCGTCTGCTGATTGTTCCAGAGGATAATATTAATATCCCACGTGTCCAGAGGGAGAAGGTTAACACACCAGCACAGAAAAAAGCTGGATGCTGACTGATGTAGAAAACTATCAAAGCTTCTTTTAAGGTGAAACACAAAAAGAATAAGTGGGAGTGTGACTTTTTCTTCCTCAAGCTGCATCTATTATTGTTATTATTTATTTGATCTTAAGGTAATGAGAAAAATACTTTTTTTTGGGGAAAAAGATCTTGTATTTCAGTTGGATATACTGTCCTGCATAATACACTCAAAGGCTGCTTACATGACAAGAGTGAAACAGTCCTGCAAAGGTTTTAATTGCAGAGACATTCTTATTTTCTTCTGAGAAATACCTTTGTAGCAATAGCATCTAGTGGAGCTATGAACAGCACTCCACCTCCCCCCATGCCCACTATGCATTTCTCCTTCTGATGAGCTAATGGAGCATATGTTATCTGTATGTTGAATTTGCACCTGGCTCTGATGATTTACTCTCTGGTCCACCGACTTATTTTTGTACATGGTTTATAAAACTTACTGGGCAGTTGATCCCCAGGAATAAAGGGATCAAAACCCTAACACTGTCTAGAAAAATGGGCTTATTCATTAAATATGTATTCATTGATTAACTATGCTGTGCAGGCGTTTTGCCGATTTTCCTCACAGTGTATTTTCTGGAAAAGTCAGGGTTTTGTTTGTTT
>PVIC010042279.1:0-15660 GCA_004025085.1 Thryonomys swinderianus
GAGGAGGGCTGTTCGCTCCCACGGAGACAGCGCCGGGTCGAGTTTCCGTCTGCGCGTTCTCTTCTGTCTCCTCGCGGAAGCGGCTGTGGCTAGAACGTCTCGTTAGTTCCACGCAGACGGAGTGCGTGACCCGCTTTTTCCCTTTTTCGTTTTCAACCTTCGGTGCGGCTGCTGGTTCCCGTCTTCCCCACTGGTGTCCTCCCTAGAAGTCCAGGGTGCAGACAGCGGGGATGGAGGCCGGGCCGAGGGGAGGCTGGGGCTGCGCAGCGCCCCCGGGGCGAGGGAGGCGAGGCCGGGCCGAGGGGACGGCTGGGGCTGCGCAGCGCCCCCGGGGCGACGGAGGCGAGGCCGGGCCAGGGGACGGCTGGGGCTGCGCAGCGCCCCCGGGGCGAGGGAGGCGAGGCCGGGCCGAGGGGACGGCTGGGGCTGCGCAGCGCCCCCGGGGCCGCAGGCGCAGAGGCAACCGCAGCTCAGCTGCCGCCCGCCGGGCTGCGCGTGCGCGGACTCTCGTCGCAGCACAGGGTTCTTCACGCGATGAAAAAGACAAGCTTTTTTCTTCCTTTCTTCCTCCCTCCCTCCTTTCCTTTCCTTTTTCCTTTCCTTTCCTTTCCTTTCCTTTCCTTTCCTTTCCTTTCCTTTCCTTTCCTTTCCTTTCCTTTCCTTTCCTTTCCTTTCCTTTCCTTTCCTTTCCTTTTCCTTTTCCTTTTCCTTTTCCTTTTCCTCTTCTTTCCAGAATTTAAAACTACACACTGGAAGAAATAGGCTGAAACCTACAACGGGAGACGGCTAAGTGGCTGAGGGATAACAGAGTTAAGTCTTTTTAATATGGTTCTCTCAATGACTGATACAAAATTGCATGTTCAGCTACAAAAAATGGGTGTTTATGAAGAATATTGGATGGCACAAGGAATTGTTAACAAAATAAGCAAGATATAAACTGTATTCAGTATTACAGAATAATTCTGCCTGCTTAGAGGAAAAGAGTACGAACCTGGGGAAGATGCTAACCATCATTATTTCAGAAGGTGGATGAGTTTTTACTTTTAATTTTTTCTATATATTCTAAAGTATTATCATTGTACATATAATTTTTTTTTTGAGACAGGGTTTTGCTTTGTAGTTCAGGCTGGCCCTGAGCTCACTATGTAGCCGAGGTGAGCCTGGAACTCAGCAATCCTCCTGCCTCTGCCTCCCGAGTGCTGGGATGACAGGCGTGAGCCACCATGGCAGGCTCTGTGGTGTGTGGGACTGTTTGCTGGTGGGCGTGAGTCTCCACGCCCAGCATTGTTGTATGTGGTTACCGGGATCAAAGCAGGGACTTGCACTTGCTAGGCAGGCGCTGGAACCACTAAGCTAAATGTCCAGTCCTTCTTCTTCTTCTTCTTTTTTTTTTTTTTTTTTTTGAGACAGGGCTTTCTTTGTAGTTCAGGCTGGCCCTGAGCTCACTATGTAGTCCAGGCTAGCTGTGAACTCTCAGCAATCCTCCTGCCTCTGCCACCCAAGTGCTGGGATTGCAGATGTGAGCCACTGTGCCCGGCATTGTGGTATACGGTACTGGGGATTGAATTTGGGACCTTGTGCTTATCAGGCAGACACCCGGACCACTGAGCTAAATCTCAGGCCCAGGTACGTGTAAGTTTGAAAAATAAATAGAACATACCCCTGAGAGTGAGCCCTCTCCCATTGTATGTTTCATAAATAAAATACAATTCTAACTTCTTTGTTCTCAGAGGGAGAAGAAGTGAAAGATACATACAAGGCTTAATGCAGTAGACAGTCACTGGTGGGGAAAGTCCATTCGCTACTGTCAGGTTTTACTGGACAACCGTGGCTTCTTAACTTCAGCTTCTACTGCCCTCTCATTGCTCCGATATTGCTTTTCAGACCCTCCTGGAATCCAGGGAAGGAAGAGAGATTGTGTATTTTAGAAACTTCTAGCTTCTGAACTTGGAAACGTCAAAGAAAGCATTGTTAGAGTTTCTCAACTTGGTAACTACGTCAAAAAAAGACTACATCGCCGGGCGTAGTGGCTCACACCTGTAATCCCAGCACTTGGGAGGCAGAGGCAGGAGGATTGCTGAATTTGAGGCTTGCCTGGGCTACATAGTGAGTTGAGGGCCAGCCTGAACTACAAAGCGAGACCCTGTCTTAAGAAAAAAAAAAAAAGACTACATCTTCCCCACCCCACTGCCTCACTGCACCTTCACCCAGGAACTGGTTGGTAGATTAGTCCACTGATTAGAATAAGACCTCCCTCATTCAGTCACCTTCCAAACACATGAGACTTTGGGGGAACATTTTAGATCTGAACTGTAACAGCTGTATTTGCGTTTAGTTCAAAGCTAGGAGGTAGGACTTTTGGCTTCAGTATGGCTTGACTCATGACCTCATGCTCATGACTTTGTTATCATTTGTAAGGTCCTGTCCCACGTGGTAATAATCCCTATCTGTATATTGGCATTCTTATGAGCGTTCAACAGTGACATGGCACCGAAGCAGTCTGGGTAGACAGTGCTGGAGGTAGGGATGGGTGTGGGGTACAATGACAGGTGAGGCTGAAAACACTTCTGGCGTGATACCAGCAGGTGAATTACGCCTTCTGAAATAATCTGGTATCTTAGAAACACTCAAGAAAAGCACAGTGAAACATCAAAGATGGGTGTGTCCAGTGTCAGCACAGCAGGATTTGATGGTTTTAAGAAGAGGACTCGTTTATATAACATTAGAATTTGGGAGCAGTTACAAGTACCTGTGACTCATGACTGCAGTGATTTCTAGACATCAGTGGTGAGTCGAGCTGCCCTAAAGGCCTCTGGTGTAGCTAGATTCTGAGTTCATTCAACAGTCCTGTCTGTGTTGCTGCTAGGAGCCCAGTGGCTCCCTAGTGCCCGTGACTCTGTTCATCAGTCGTGTCAAGGGACAAGTGGACACGCACCGTAGAGATGAGTATTGTTCCTGTTGGACTAGAGGGCGGGGCACCTGCGGTTCCGCGGCGGCCAGGGGCTGGGTCGGAGAGAACGAGCCGTTTGCCTGACCCTGAACACTGGTCGCACTGTTCGGTCACTCATCCCCAGGCATGAGAAGAGGCACATATGGAACCGGTTTATTGACCTCTTTATTTTTCTGGGGTCCATATGGGTAAATGAATGAAGTAGCTTATTTTTCTCAACACCCCACCACACCATGCTGTATCCCAAAACTCTCCTGGTTGTGCTCAGATTTTAAAAAGCAATAGCTCCGTCTACCTCAAACTTTAAGTAGTTCTTCTCACTGAAGACTTCTACAGAAACCCGGCTCTGACGCCACCATGGAGAACCGGTTCTCCTCCCCTGTTTGTCTCCTCTCCCGGCAGTAGTTGGGCAGGTCTACTGAGCACGGAGGGCTTGGAGGGAAAAGCAGTTCTGCATGGCTACTGCCCTCTGATTAAAGGTCAAGTCCTCCCGAGCTGGATGCCCAGGTGCTGGCTCTCAGGAGCTCACACAGGAAGGCAGCTGCCCACAGAGCGGGAGGCAGGGCCTTCGCCAGGCCCGAGGCTCGTGCACCTGAGCCAGCACCTGCAGCGCCACTTGGCAGGTATCACATCCTGGTTTCTGGGTCTCCAGTGGCGTGTTCCACACAGAACTGAAGGGTCCCTTCATACCCCCAGCCCAGGCCTCACCCTAGCCCTTGGCGGATGACAGGATTTGAAATGCCTCCGAAATGTCTTCTTCGTCTGTGTGGTTGGCTTGGGGCACCCAGGAGATCCTGGCTCATCCAGGGTCCCAGTGGTAGCCTGCCTGTCTGGCAATCACAAGGTCCTGAGTCTGATCCCCAGTGCCGGGGAAAAGAGTCTCAGGGAACTGCACCTTTGTCGGTTTTCCTGCCGCAGGAGTTTCCTGGCCCATTTTTCTTGGCTGTTTGATTTCCTGGATGGGATTCGACATCACGCCCCTGCAGACCTAAGGTGCACAGGCTGGCCCTCGGGATCTGTGTGTGGAAGCCCTCTTTCATGGACTTGACAGGGCAACAGTGCTCCTTCAGTGCTGTGGGAGGAGCGAGTTCTGGCGCTCCAGACATTCCTCGAATTTTCTTCCCCTAATTTATTCTTCAAAATATTGTATTGTCGGGGCTGGGGGGTTTTGGCATCTGCTCGGTTTTGGCATAGCTCGGTGGTTTTGGCATTCGCCTCACAAGCGCAAGGTCCGAAGTTCGATCCCTGGTAACCACATACCATAATGCTGGGCCTGGTGACTCACGCCCACCAGCAGTGAGTACCACCCGCCACAGTGCCGGGCGTGGTGGCTCACGCCTCTAATCCCAGCCCTCAGGAGGCAGAGGCAGGAGGATTGCTGAGTTACGAGGCTTGCCTAGACCACACAGTAGGTACAGGGCCAGCCTGAACTACAAAGCGAGACCCTGTCTCAAAAAAAAGTATTGTGTCCAAAAACCTGGCCCCCAGCGTGCGCAACTCACCCAGCCGAGCTGCGAACACCAACTTTGAAATTTGCTGCTTCCTGTGGGTCTAGCACTATTCAGCATCTAAAACTTAGCATCTTTGCTCCTCATTCAAAACTTCCATTTTATCTTTTATCTTTTTATTTTTCAGTGATGAAGACAGATCCCAGGTCCTTGTGCGTCTTAGGCAAGAGCTGTACCACTGGGCTCTCCCCTGGCAATACAGAAGTCAGAAATTATCTGTTTTCCCTCCCATCTCCTCCCTTTTAAAGATTTTATAATAAACAGTGTTGGGTGTTAAGAAGAAATAAGATTCAACAGATATTTATTGATCACTCTGATGAGTATTTATGCTCTTCGAGGCTTAGTCATGTTATAGAGACAGACACATTTTTCTCTATTAACATTACTATACTGATGTTCGTTTTATTTTATTTAGTCACATGTCTTTTCCTTGGATGATGGGCCTCAGGGAAAAATACTCAGCATAATAGTTAATAAATGTCTGTCGAGTTGCCCTAACCACACAATAACGGAACACTGAGTTTCTGTTATGTGCCAGATACAGCGCCGTGCCCGGCTGCGCACCTTCCACCGCCCTCCAGACTCGCCCTGACCCTGCTCTCTGCTGCAGGAGCGGAGCTGTCGGCTTTTCGTTGCCTTTTCCGCCAGCTTAGCGGGAGAGTGAGCCCTGCAAGACCAGGCAAGAGCGGGAATAGAACTGACCCCCGCTGTCCTCTCCCCGGGCCGCTTTTGGTCGGTAGTGTCCATGACACTGAAGATCGTAGTTTCTATCCAGGTGACCTTCTTTTTACAACTTTCTCCACCCAGATTGTGGTGACTGCCCATTCTCATCGTCTTTCTAGGTCTAGAGGTGATGAGAGTTATGGGGAAGTGCAGGATTCTTTGTGGCTTCCCGATTTTCCCACATCCGTTCCTGCAGGTAAGTATTTGAGTCACTGGTTTGGAGGGCGGAAGTGAGCAGAGGCCTGGTTTCTAGCATTTGCCAGTTTCCTGATGTACATACTACCACCATGGGTGGTTTCAAGGTACCAAATAAGAAGCTGGGGGAGAGTGGACAGCAGTGTTCCCTCTAACATCTTTCTACTGTAGAGACTTGTTTTTTTGAGACAGGGTCTCACTCTGTAGTTCAGACTGGCCCTGAGCTCACTAGGTACCCCAGACAAGTCTCAAACTCACAGCAGTCCTCCTGCCTCTGCCTCCTGAGTGCTGGGATCATAGGCATGAGCCACCACACCCAGCATCGTGCTATGTGGTACTGACTGTTGGTGGGTGTGAGTCACCATGTCCAGCATTCTGGTATGTGGTTGCTGGGGACTGAACTCCGGACCTTGGGCTTGGCAGGCAGGCGCTGGAACCACTGAGGTACATCTAAGGCCCTCTACCGTAGAGATTTAACAGGTAGCAGGTAAAAAGGAAGTAAAAGGGAAGGCTCTAACTACTTTTGTAATTTAACCTTGACCTTCCTAAACAAATCAAATTGAGAAAAGGAGAAAATGTTACCAGCCAAAAGGAAACATTTATAATTAAATTGGCCACCACGGGAACTTCAGTATTTAAAGATGTAGAACATCTCCAGGAAGCTTCGGAAAAACCTGGACCTATTTCAGAATTTTCTCCATCCTTCGTGGAAACTGTCATTTTTTTTTCATTAATTAAAGTCTCCTTCAGTGTAAATTGAGATTTTAGGCTTGATGCTGAGGAAAAATGTCTACCCCACTGCTAATTAAAATGATTTCTTCCTGCCTTCAGAATAGGTTTTTAATGAGTTGCAATTAATTGTGGGAAGATAATGAAATTCAGGATGACTTTTCAATTATTTGTCTCATATTAAGCAACTGGTAGTGGTTTCTTGACTGTTCATCTCCAAATCAAAAGTGATCCACCATGTTGGCTGGTGCCCTGGAAAGACGTGTGTGTGTGTGTGTGTGTGTGTGTGTGTGTGTGTGTGGTGCAGGGAGCATACTTTAGTAGAAGAGAACAGCCTACAGAGCCTGCTTAACTTGGCTTTGAATTTCTTTTTCTCTAGTCCTTTGGAATTCTTGGGGAAATTTCAAAACTGTGTTGATCCTCAGTTTACTCCTCTGTAAGGTTGAGGTAAAATACCTAAACTATAAGACTTTGAAGAGATTAAATATGAATGTTATGGCTTTTTTCTAGACGTCCTCCCAAAGCTTCACGCGGTCAGAGGTAAGGCTTTCCGAGAGGTGTTGGAGCTAGAGAGCGCGATCGCTTCGTGGTTCAGCGGGAGGGCACAGCGCCAGGACTGGCGGGTGGTTACTAAATCAGTCCGCTGCTCGCTTTGGCACTGCCCTAATCCTCGCAGCCCAGATGCAGTCTAAGGGACAGAAAGGGCCTTGTCGGTCCCTCTTCGTTGCAATCTCCCACCTGCCACGAACTGTCTGCCCTCTGCAACACCTGTCTGTCTGCCCGCCCTGCCTCGGTGCCAGCCAGTTATTGACTGAAACCTCTACAAACTGAACTAAAGGACCTTTCCCCCTTTAACTTTGGGTGCCAGGTATTTCGTCTCCGTACTGAGAAAAAGGTAACCATGCAATACATAATATATTTAGCTTTTTAATTCCACGCACTTATTCAACAAATGTTTAAGTGCCTTGTGAATGTCAGGCAGTGTGTAATGTTCAGAGGATACAGTCTAGAAATAAGTAATACATATTCAGCTAAGGTTTTGGGAAACACCGGTAACCTGATCATTGTACAGTAGAGACGAACAGAACTCTGTGACAGACAATAGTGGGAAGAAGGCGGTATCTTGTCTTACACGGGCTTACAAAGGAAGGAGGCTGGAAGTCGATCTTTAGTTTGAAATACAAAAGATGAGAAGGAGCCAGTCATGTAAGGAGCAAAGAGCAGGGCGTTCAGGCAGAGGAAACAAGGAATTCTGGGATTCAGATATGAGAGAAGATCTAAGTGTATTTTGGGATCTAACACAAGATCGGCTGGCATGAAGCGAGGAGCATCCAGAGAGGTGCGAAGTCGGAGCAGCGCGTGAGGTCCAGGCAGGGCGTCCCCACTGCCTATTCGAAGGGCAACTGGGAAGCCTCGTGGGGCGCTGAGTAGGAAGAAGGGATTGAGTGCTCAGCCCTGCCCTGGCCTGGCCGGCAGCAAGAGCGGAGAAAGGGACAGAACGGAGGAAGCCCTGGCGGCGCTCCAAGAGTGAGCTGATGGGGCCTGGGCCGGGCTGGCGGTGCTGGCAATAAGGAAACGTGAGCACAATATGTGTAGCTGAACTGGCAGGACCTAAAGGACTGGATGTAGGCAGCGAAGGCAAAAACTAATTTTTCTGGTTTTTAATCTGGAAATCGTGTAGGTAGAGACTCCATGAACTGAGCAGGGGCAGTCAGCGGAAGAACGTTTTGGGGGTTGGGGCCAGGGAAGCGGGACACTTTCTGTTTGGTCATGCTAATTCTAAGAAAGAACCAACTTGAGATGCCAAGTGAACAATTTACTGGATGGAATCAGATGCGTGGTCCCAGGCCGGGAGTCCGCAGGGTAAGACACGCCTTAAAGCTACGGCATTGGGTGAGAGCCCGCAGAAGAGCTAGGGCGGGTTTGCCTTCCGCAAGCCTGAGTGAAGGAGGCGGACCGGGGAGAGCGAGGAGGGGCCGGGAGCGAAGCTGGAGACGGTGCCGGCGGCGGAGCTCGGGACCCAGGAGACGCGAGGGCGAGAGGCGGGAGGGGTCCCACGGGCGGCCGAGAGCCACGGCAGCGGCGCAGAGCCTTCTGGTACTCACTGAATACTCCTTCTCCTTTTTTCATCAGCCTCTGTTGGGCCACGCTCATGTTTAGTTCCTAACTGTATTTCCCAGACCCCCGTGTCATTTGGGGAGGGGGCCCGTGGGATGGAAACAGAAATCAAGGGGAAGAGATTCTTCAAAGCTCTTTTGTTTTTGTTTTTTTAAATTGAGTTTATTGGTGCATTTTAGGTGGAACTCATGACACTCCTCATTGGGAATTTGTGCCTGTACACGGCGTATCTGCATTCTTACTTTTTCCCATTCCTCTGCCCTCCCTTCGGCCCCTCCCCCATATGCATTAGCTTTGTTTCCATTTTTTCCTTCTTACCTTCAGTCTTTTTCTTTTGCTTCTTCCTTTTACCCTGACTTCCTCCCTAGTTGCCTTTTCCTTTTGAACATTTTCTTCCTATTTCACAATATCTGTTACACATATCGGTCCTCATTTACCCTAGAAAAATGATACAGTATTTACACATCTGTGTCCTATTTATGTCACTTACAAGAATGGCCTCATGGTGCGTCCGGTTAGCTATAAATGCCTCGAGTTTATCTTTCTTTATGGCCAAGTGTAGTCCTCCGTTACACACACACACACACACACACACACACACACACACACGCCCCGCATCTTCTTTATCCAGTTATCAGTTGCTGGGTTAAAAAAGCTCTTCTGAAGGGACTGACTTAGCCGTATGTCCTTTTAGTCTTGCCTAGACGGCGCAGACGGTGGAAAGTGCAGGACCCACAATGCAGCTCCGGGAGGAGTGAGGAAAGACGCGCCTGTTAATGAAGAAGAGCAGGAAGATTAGGTAGAAGGGCCGGGTGTTTGTGCCGATGGCCTGGGGCTTGGTGGCTTCTGGAGCGTGCAGGACACCTGCCAGTGTCCCCGTGCTCAGGAGAATTCCTCACTGTCTATTACCCTTTCTGTTCTTGGCCTTTCCCTCATGACCAGCGCCTCGTGTTCCTTCCTTCCAAACCCCATGGCCCGCGCTGCTGCCAGAGTTCCTTTCTAGAATGCAAATCGGACTTTCCAAACGCTGACTAGCTCCTAACTGCTGATGGGATGAAATTACGCCAGTTGCCTTGCATGGAAATATTACTGGTCTGATCTTTTTTTTTTTTTTTCAGGATTCTCATTTCCAGCTTTCATTGAGCATTTTACAGACTTTCTGTGTCCAGATTCGGGCCAGTCCAATCTATGTCTCTTTGTCTCTATGGATTCTGTGCGCTGTGGTGACTGGCTTAGCTGCATGACCTTAGTGGTTCCTTTACCTCTCCCGCTTCTAGATATTTCTTAATCCCTATTTCCTGATATCCTCCTTCCTTTCTCTCTCATTATTATATCTTTAAAGTGTGCCTCAAATGGGCCCATCCTGCTGCTTCCAAAAAGAATTAGATGCTCTTCTGCTCATTCTTACAAGTTCAGTTCTCTTCCTTCCTCAACGCAGATCTTCGTGTCCGCCAGGCCCCTCCCACCCCGCTGTAACTCAGGCCAGAGGCCGTGATTGATTCCACTTTATAGTCTTGTTCCTCATTATTAGCTTAAGAAGTATGCCTTACATAGGAAGGCAAACTATGACTAGATTAAGATCCTTCTTTGATGTTTCTCTTTGGGGGCAACTCCAAGTTGACAGCTACTCACAAACCAAGTTACTTTCACAAGAGGTAAGAAAGTCAGATCGGTGATTATAATGCCGCTTATAGGTATAAAAGCAAGAAAAGCCTATGGAAGGCAGTAAGCAAGTTCGCCTTACTGCCCAGCTCTGATGAGGCTGACGTGGAGAACAATGTCTCTTACTTAGGGGAGGAAGAGAGAGTCATGTGCAGGTTTTAGACTTGAAACAGTACCAGCCCTACCACAGTGAAACCCAGAGCCTGCAGAGCGCCACAGTCCCCGGTGCTGGGTTAAAGCTGCAGACTGAGCTGCCGGAGTCGCTGGGAAGCGGCTGCTCTTACCCTTCCCGCAGCCTCCACTGGCAGAGGCGAGAGGACAAGGACCCACCTCCGGAGGAGCGGGGGGGCCAAGTCCGCCGGGACGAGGCTCCGTGTCTGGCAGGAGCTCCTGGCGCCTGTGCCTCCCAGAGCTCGCGGGCGAGCGTGAGGACCAGCGCCCGGAGGTGCCCACCCGCCCCTGCCACGACGGCGACGAGGGGCTCAGGGACGCCCTCAGGCGTCAGTCTTGTCGCCCGAAGGACTGTCCACCAGCCGCTCCGAAGCTGGCCGCACAGGGGCTCACCGCGCCGGTGCTTGTGGACGGCGCTGGAAATTCTGCGGCCTCAGGCGCAGGCCCGCGCCCGCTGGGGTGGGCTTCCGCTGGGCCTTGGGCAGCACCAGGGCGATGGCTACGGGAAGCCCGGGAGCATGCAGGTCACTGCGGCCGTGGGGTCCGGCCGGGCCCAGGTTCCTGTCAGCTCACGCGAGACCGAGGCGCCGGCCCCATCACCTGCCCCACCCGAGCGGCACGGGGTAGCACAGGCCCCGTTCGCTGAGGGCAGGACGTGGCAGTGAGCACAGAACCTTCCCCCGGAGTAAACGCCAGGCTGGAGACCCAGCATGGGAACGGCGCCATCGGTCCCCACTCCTCGTCCTGCCTTACAGACAGGACCTCTGGAACAGGTCAGGGGTCAGGGCAAGATACACGGCCTCGGCCGCTGCACTTCGGTTCTGCACAGCTTCCCCACGCGTGCTGCTGCCGGAGTCTCGGGCTGCCACTCTAAGTCAGGAAGAGCAGCCCCGAGCGTTGTGCCGCGCCCAGTGCATGCCCGTCCCGATGGGCCCTGGTCTCAGAGTGTCACGTCACGGTGCCTCTGGTGCCCACAGCTGTGGCGTAGGAGCCTGAGGCTGACCCACTCGTAGCGACTCTGCTCCGAGGGGCAGAAGCCCACCGTGCCCGCCCACCAGCCAATAACTGGGGACAGGGATTTGGACCAACAAAAGCCCTAGGGAGAGGCTTGTGGAACAGACTACTTTTGTCTCATTTCTGGTTCTTTGTCGACAACAAAGCCACTATGTATTTGGCACACACCTGGCATCACATTGTCCTTTTGTACTGAAAAAGAGAGGACACAGGAACTGCTTGGCGAACCAGGAACAGGGTATAATCCACTGGAGAAAGAAATGATTTCAAGCTCAAAATAAATAAACAAATAAACAAGGGCCGGGGCTATAGCTCAGTGGTCCCATGGCTTCGTGGCACGTGCAAGGTCCTGAGTTTATCCTGCTACCTCCCTCCCCTCAGAAAAGAAGCCTCAGTACCCACATGATGTCACAGCAGAAAGTACTAAGGACTTGGAGGAAATCATGGTGTGACTTAATACTCGAAATAAGGTGCCAGAACCCAATTAGATAATCATATGGGAGAACTTTCCCAGAATTTAAAAAAGCTCTTTCAGTGTAACATAATGAGCTCGAAAAATAAAGACCATGGAAATGTTTCAATAGTCTTAGGTAGAAACAATTTAAAAATCTAACAAATTCTTGAGGAGAGAAACATTCAGTGAAATTAAGAACACAGTATAAGCTGTTAATAGCGGGATAGAGCAAACAAAAGACAGAATTACTGATCTTGAAAACAAGCTATTGAAAAATATACATTTAGAGGAAGAAAAAGTAGGAACAAAGAGGAATGAAAAAGCCAATGGGAACTTTTGGGACAGTATTCAAAGCACAGACAGTGAGGTTTTGGGGGTCAAGAAGGACCGCGAATGCCAAAAGGGTAGAAAGTTGTTCAAATGATAACAGAAAAGGCCCTGAACCTAGGGAAATAGCCAGGTGCAGGATGGTCAAGGTCCCCAGCCAGTTTCACTCAATCAACTCTATCCCAAGCCACCTTGTAACACACTTCTAAAAGGTGAAAGAAAAAGATTCTCAGGGCTGCAAGAGAAGAGAAACAAATACTAGTATATGTATATAGGGGTGTGCTGGTGAGCCTGACATCAGACCTCCCAGCAGAAATCGAACAGGCCAGAGGGGCGGGGCAGGAGGTTGCCCAGTGCGGTGGGAAACAAGCCAACAAATATATAGACTGTGAACAGCTATTCCCAGAAAACTGTCTTTTAGAAATAGACATAGATAGTCCTAGAAATACAAAAGTTGAAAGAATACTACACGTATCTTATGAAAATTACTACAAGAATTCTTCAAACTGAAAGAGATGTTAATGAGTAAGGATTAAGCATGGGAAATATAAAACACACTAGGAAGAGTAATTGTATAATCTAATTATGAACTCTAATATTATAAACATGATCCAAATACCAATTATACCTTTAGAATGAAGAGTGAAAAAAATGATTAAATGATTAAAAAACTAAGTGATAAGTTAAGAGATAAGCAGTACAAAAATGTAAAATGAGCTATCAAAAATTTAAAATATGAAGAGCAAGGGGTACACAAGCCACCAGCGGAGGATTATTACGAACAACTACATGCCAACAAGTTTGATAATGTAAAAGAAATGGATCAATTCCTAGACACATGCATTTTACCAAGCCTGAATCACGAAGACCTAGAAAACCTCAACAGACCATAAGAATAAAAAGTTTGAATGAGTACTAAAAAGCCTTCTTTAAAACATAAGCCTAGGACCAGATGGCTTCATTACTGAGTTCTACCAGACATTTAAAGAATGATTACCAGTTGTCTTAAGTAAGTCTGGAAGGCAGAAAGAGAAGGAATTCTTCTAAATAAATACATTTTATAAGGCCAACATTACCTCGATATTCGTACTAGGTAAATTCACCACCACCATAACGACAACAAAAGGAAAACATAGGCCAGTATCTTTGATAAACACAAATGGAGAAATCCTCAATAAAATGCTAGCAAATGGAATCCAACAACATATTAAAGCATTATTCATAATTGAGTAGGATTAATCCCAGGGATGGGAGGATTATTTAATGTTCACAAATCAATAAACATGATACCCTACATCAATAAAATAAAGGACAGAAACGTTATGGTCACCTAGATAGATAAAGAAAAGGCATTTGATAAAATGCAACATATCTTCACGACAAAACATTGAACCAGTTAGGTATGGAAGGAACACACCTCAACACGATCTAGACTTTTTATAAAGCTAGGTTATATGGAATTAGCAAATGCTGAAAACCTTCTCTCTGAGGTCTCCAACACAGTAAGAATACCCACTTTCACTAATATTATTTAACATGGTGCCAGAAGACCTAGACAGAGCAGGCAAGGGAAAGAAATAAAGGATATCCAAATTGGAAAACAAGTAAAACCATCACTATTTGCAGATTCATGATCGTACATACAGAAAATCCTCCAGAAATTCAACCAAAGGACAAAGGACCAATAAGTTCAGCAAAATTCTAAGATACAGAAGCACACAAAGTCGATCGTGTTGCTATATGTCAATAGTACATTACCTGAAATAGAAATCAAGACGGCAATCCCATTTACAATAGCTGCAATAAAATGAAGTGAAATAAAATACCTAGAAATAAATTTAGCCAAACAGATGAAAGATTTCTACACTGTAAATTATGTAATAGCGATAAAAGAAACTGAAGAAGGAAAAAAAAGTAGAAAGACATCACATGTGCATAAGTTGGAAGAATCAGTACTGTTTAAGTGTCCATCCTACACAAGGCTCTTCACAGATTCATTGCACACTCTATTAACAAACATCATTAACATTCTTTCCAGAACTGAAGAGAATGGTCCTAACATTTATATAGAGCCAGAAAAAAAGAATCCCAAATACCCAAAACTATTTTAAGCAAAAAAGAATAAAGCAGGAGGCATTGCACAAACCTGGCTGCAAAACATGTTAGAAAATTACAGTATTTAAAACATATGACTAGGCATGGGCACACACGTGTGATCCCAGCACTTGGAAGGCAGAGGCAGGAGGATTGCTGTGAGTCTGAGGCCAGCCTGGGCTGCAGAGTGAGTTCATGGCCAGTCTGAACTCCAAATAAAGACCCTGCCTCAAAAATGAAAACAAAGAAAAACAGTGTATCATTGACCTGGAGACATACGGGACAGAATAGAAATCCTAAAAGTCAATCAATCTGTGCATCTACAGCCAATTTATTTTCAACTGAGATGCTAAGAGAATCTAGGCAGATGTGATGGCCCATGGCTATAATCCTAGCACTCTGGAGGCAGAAGAGAATTGTTGTGAGTTTGAGGCTAGCCTGGGCCACCCAGAGTTCAGGGCCAGCCTGTACTACTAAGTGAGACTATGTCTCAAAAAAACTTAAAAAAAAAAAAAAAGAAAGAAAAGAAAAAGGAAAATTTCAATAAGCAATGCTTGGAAAGTTGCTATCTGCATGTAGAAGACTGAAAAAAACTAGTTCCAAAAATCAATTCAAAATGGATTAAAGACTTAAATATAAGATATTAAACTATTGAACTACTAGAAGAAAACATAGGGAAAATGTTTCATGACCTTGGAATGGGCATGCAGGTTTTGACAAGACCCCAAAAGCATAGTAAACAAAATAAAAATAGATTAATGGGATTACACAAACCTGCCTCCGTTAGAAAATTACAGTATTTAAAACATACAACCAGGTGCGGTGGCACACACCTGTCATCCCAGCACTTGGAAGGCAGAGGCAGTTGGATAATAGTACACAAAATTAAATACCTTCTGCACAGCAAAGCTAATAAAAGAGTGTAGACACAACCTAGGGAATGAGAGAAAATATTTGAAAATTATATATCTGATGAGAGATTGATATTCAGAATATATAAGGAACTCTAAAAATTCAATAGTAATGCAACTAATAGCCCAATTAAAAAATAGGCAATAGCTTCTCAAAAGAATACAATAACCAACAGGTAGATGACCAATGCTCAACACATCACTAATCATCAAGAAAATGCAAATTAGTGGCTCACGCCTGTCATTCCAGCACTCGGGAGGCAGAGGCAGGAGGATTGCTGAGTTGGAGGTTTGCCTGGGCACCATAGTGAGTTCAGGGCCAGCCTGAACTACAAAGCGAGACCCTGTCTCAAAAAGCAAAAAAAAAAAAAAAAGAAAATGCAAATCAAAAACCACAAAGATATATGTGAATTAACCCAGTAAATTAACGATAGCAAGTACTGGAGAGGATGTAAAGAAAAGGGCAGTCTTTCAGAGTGTTGGTGGAAATATAAATTGGCTCAGCCGTTATGGAAATCAATGTACAGGATCAACAAAGAAACAAAATGGTTAAATTAAAAAACCCAGAACTACTATAGAATCTTGCAAATCCACTGTTGGGTATAAGAATTAGGATGTTGAAGAGACACTGGCACTCCTTTGTTCATTGCAGTCAGGATTCATAATAGCCAAAAACTGTAAATAACTTGTGGCTATCAACTGAAAAAGCAAATGTGGTAGATAGGCACAGTGCAATGTTATGCAGATATAAAAGTAAATAAAATACTATCATTTGTGATAACTTGGATAGGACTGGAGATGGTT
>PVIC010042280.1:0-15847 GCA_004025085.1 Thryonomys swinderianus
GTCTCTGCCTCCCGAGTGCTGGGATTACAGGCGTGAGCCACCACGCCCAGCATTATATGTGGTAACCGGGGATCGAACTCAGGTCCTTACGCTTGCGAGGCAGGCGCCGGAACCACTGAGCTAACCCTCCGGCCCCAGCAATCAAGTTTTAATAAGTGCTAAAGAATGGTGTCATTCATAGGTTTCCAAGATATTGTGAACTCATTTATGTTTCCATAGTTTCACATTTTATGAAGAACAAGCACAAGACTATAGCCAAATTGTAAATCCCCTACACATTCCTAATTACCACAATGATGAACTTTATCCTTGACTTCAACCCTGGGTAACTACACTGGTTTTAGAGCAAACAAAGTGTTAAAAAGAAAAAAAAAAGGGTTCCAGCATTGTGAGAGCCAAACATTTGCTTTAAAAAAATTTTGGTTAGCTGAGACTAGGCCATTAAAATTTTTTTTCTTGCCAAGAGCTTTATAACATAGTTCTACTGATAGCACACTGTTCTTGAAATACATCACTAGTTTGGGCAATCTGCTACTTCAGTCCATGTATATGTATGTGATTATTTGCAATCTACAAATAGTTATAATTTAGCATAGCCAAGCAATTGCATGATGAGCTTTGTGACACCTGCAGTTTTTTCCATAACTATCTATAATCTCTGCTGATTAGCTAGTTATCAGGTGATTTTTTTCTGCTTTCTTTATATTGGTTATTTTAATATTAATAAATGCATGTTTCACACATTCTCACTAGAGTATGTTTCTTTCAGTTAAACTGTGGAATAATTTTTAACCTTCAAAAAGAATCATTTAGTGAAACTGCCTGCATATATAAGCACATGTTGAACACGACAGAAGGTAAGATAAAGCCTATCATTTTAACTAGGTTAGAAATTAATGCATTATTATTACTTAATATTCTTGACCAAGAAAAAAAATTCAGTTCATTTATATTTCTGTCCTATCATATGTATTGTCAAGGACAAGGGCTTCTGGAAAGAAAAATGATTTGAAACACTTATGTGTTATACAAAGTGATAGTAATGTCCAAGAGACATTGGACTGAATAAGGCTTTAAAATTTGGCCTCATGATAGAAAATGTCATATTTTTTTGCTTTGTTACTAAAGTAGGGGGATAAGGTCCATATCCTATTTGCACCAGTGGGATGATATGGTGGTATGTACTCTGAATTTAGAATTCAGAAGGGTCATACAGATTGAGGCCTTTCTAAGGTCAATAATGTGAAGGGGATAGGGCCTGCAATTAACCTATTGGTTGTTCATTCCATTTTTTTTCCTCTTAATTAAACCTACCACCTCATTGGTACTTTATTATGTATGCATAAGTCTTCTTATATAGTCTTGAATTGGTTTGAAGATTCATAGTATACATGTTGTTAAAAGAAGACTTATATGTGTTGTGTAATTTGTGACAGAAGAATAAGTGGTTGACATTCACAAAGGAAAGTTTAAAAAGCCATCCCAAAATTTCATGGTTTCAACTAACATTGATCATTCATTGTTTTTATATATTTGGGTCAGCTTGTGATTCTGTTCTGGGGTGGGCTGGGCCCATCTTGTTTGGGCTTACTCATATCTCTGTGCAGGTGAGCTGGGGGATGGTTGTCCTAGGATGGACTTTATTCACATCTGGCACTAGATGATAGTTGCTTGGCACAAAATTGCTGACAGGGCCTTGGGTCTTTCATTATACAATAGTGAATCATGCTCTGTATTCATGGTCATAGAAGATCAAGAGAGAAAGTGGCAGCATGCAGGCCTTGAAACTGGCAGATTCCAGTCTGTTGCATTCTGTTTGACAAACCAATTCACTCAGCCCACCTACATTCAAGAAAATAAACAAACTCCTGTCGTGATGAGTAGTATAAAGTCATAAAAATCTGTAAAAATTTTCAAGGGACATATTTTAATTAGCCAGTAAGAGAATGACTGCTAGCATGTTTTACTGATTTTGAGAAAATTCTTTTAAATGTGCTCACAGTTGTGCTAAGACCAAAAGTTAAGCAGTTATCATAAGATATGCAATAGTCAAAAATGAATGTTTTGGCCCACCTGGGATAAAAAGGTAGAGAGTTAGTGTAAAGAATCAAAATTTGTGATACTAATTCAATGATGAAATAATTCTGATTTTAATTTATATGAAATAGAAAATGTGTAATAGAAAAATATGAAGTAGAAAATGGTAGAAAACATTGGTAAAGAAGAAAGTACACTTATTAAATGAGTTTATTACATCTAAATAATAATTTTGATATAATTTTCTCATGTATTTATAAAAGTTTTATAGTTACATACAACCGATCCCAATAAACTTAGTGTACCATCAAGAATGACAAGTTTCAGTCATTCATGTGCAAATGGATACACCTTGAGGGCACACTAATAAGTGAAATAAATAGATCACAGATATGTAAATACCATATCTTTTCTCTGGTATGAGAACCTATAGATGTAAATGAGTTCTAGAATGTATTACAGATTTTGTGAAATAGGAAATATTCAAAGGAAATGTGGTAGGGGAAAGTAATGAGGGGAAAGAATATGATTTGAAAAGAAAGAGAAAACACAAATATGTAGGGGATAGGATGTTGTGGGTTATGTAGGGGTATGGGTAAAAATGAGAATTAACTTGTGTCATATACTGGTACAAATTCCCTAATATTGAATGTTATTGAGAGCTGTATAGAGAAGGTACTGATAAAGAATTCAATAAAAAATATTTAGTGTAGTTTCAGTTTGAAAGACTCAGAAACACAGGAATGTCACAGTAATGTATTATCATACAATAGTTTATTATTATTATTATTTTTTTTGAGACAGGGTCTCGCTTTGTAGTTCAGACTGTCCCTGAGCTCACCGTGGAGCCCAGGCAAGCCTGGAACTCAGCAATCCTCCTGTCTCTGCCTCCCGAGTGCTGGCATTACAGGCATGAGCCACCAGGGATCGAACTTAGGACCTTGCTCTTGCGAGGCAGGCACCAGAACCACTGCACTAAATCTCCGGCCCATTTATTATAATTTTTAAAATGTATTTCTTGGTAAAGCCATGTGTATTCAGTTTTTAAAAAAAAAACTCTTAGAAACAAACTTTTAGTATGTAAGTATGTGTAAGATAATGAGAAAAATATTACATGAATACTAAAATTAGTTGTGAATTTAGGATTAAGAATAACTAGAAGAAAATTTAAAGATAATTTAACTACTTTGAAAGAATTTGAAAGATCATCTGGTTCTTTCTGACATCAGGTGGAATATTTTTCATTTTGAGTTTTATATTTAGCATCAGGATTTTTTATATTGTGTGCAGAAAACAAGAGACCAGTCATTAGGGAAATTAGAATTTGAAAAGAAAGACCATGAGTGAATACAGTTGATACCTCCACCAACCCCAGCTGAAGTCCTTCTGTACCTACACAGACACATCTAGTTCTTGTATGTCTCGTAGGTTCTGATTCTGTCACCTAGAAACAAATCACTTGATTTTGCTAGACTCATTTTCTTCTTCCTTTTTTCCTTCCTTCTTTCTTTCTTTCTCTTTCTCTCTTTTGCTCTCTCTCTCTTTGTTTCTCTCTCTCTCTCTTTCTTTCTTTTCTTTTCTTTTTTTTTTTTTTTTGATACAGGGTCTCGCTCTGTAGTTCAGGCTGGCCCTGAGCTCACCATGTAGCCCAGACAAACCTTGAACTCAGCAATCCTCCTGCCTCTACCTCCCAAGTGCTGGGATTACAGGCGTGAGCCACCATGCCCAGCATCTTTTTTTTTCTTTACATTAAGTATGTTTAATTTGGAAAAGAATAAACTCTGGATAATATAATAGTTTTCTTCATCTGTCTGAATGGTTCTCATGTAAGACAAGGCTGAACTACTTCCTTAATTTCTTTTTTTTAAATTGAATTCTTTATTGGTACATTTTATATACAACTTACAATCACACTCAACATTGGGGGAATTTGTACCAGTATATGACAGAAATTAATTCTAATTTTTACCCATATCCCTACCCACCCACAACCCCCATGTCTTATATACATGCTATTTCTTTTTCTTTCCAAATCATATTTACTTTTTTCTATGACCACAAGACTTCTACACTCTTAAAATTGAATGCTGCCTATAATTACACTAAGAAACAACACATGGTCAATAATAAATGAGGGGTTTGCAGTCAAGCACTGTGGCTATTAAATGCTTGTTCTGTATCCTTTATTTATATGCTCACTGACCAGAACTCCCAGTTCTTCAGTTTCAATTTTTTCATATTAAGAAAGCAGAAAATGACATTATCTCCCTTAGGTCCTATGAACGTTAAATTAGAAGCTTCATGTGACCTCATACGATAATGAAGAAATGGTAATGCAGTTTTATCAATGATATTTGACATAATTGATAGTCTAAATATCATGAATAAAAGAAGAGGAAATACTATGACACTGAGCTCTGGGCTGATTAAGTATCTGTCACCTGGGCATTATGGTTCACTTCCACTCCTGTGAGCTAATGATGAAATAGATGTACATAGGACTTAATATTTTTCAGTCTTTGCAAAGGTTAGTGTACAAAATCCTCTTTGGAAGAGTTTTATTAATTAACATAACATTTTTATCATTAATTATTAACAGTCTGTTTGTCTGTTAATACTGTTTTTTTAACTTCTAATTTTCTCCAGTTGCTCAACTGCTCAGTTTCTTTCAAAGTCTTCTTATAGCTTTGTTTTGTTATTATAACTCTAAACACATGGGCTGAACTGTGACATAATTGATGTTTGCTTGAAAATAGTTAAAAATGTAGCACACTGCTACCTTACCTTATGTTCACCATGTAATTATTATATCCATATTTGGAATCAGTCTTTGTATTCACTTTCCCCAAACATTATTTTAGAAATATGGAGTCCATGAAAGTAAAATAAGTGTCTTAGAGCAGAGTTTCTAATGGCTTGTTTATCAGAGCAGAAATAAACTATAGAGCGGTAAGTTGCTCTCAGGAATATAGCAGGGTTTGTTGGGTCAAATATGTGTGCATACTGAAGAAATTGGTGAAATTCACTCTAAGTCCCTTAGGAAGTAAGCTGTGAAAGTCTTGAAAAGACACTGATCATTTTGAAGACTTGTAAACAACACAAGAACTTCTCTAGTCTTAATTATGTGATTTCAGAAACTGAAGGATAATGTGATTGGCCAAGGTCATGCAGGTATGGCAGAGCTGGATGAAAATGCAATATAATTTTTTTCTAACTTCCTTCCTAGTTTTCTTCTCTGCTCCACAATGAGAAGTAAGGTATCACCGCAAAGCCTTGGCTCTTTTGTGCTTGTGCATCTTAGGCATCTGTTCTCAGACTTGAGGCCATTGTGGTTCACAGGCTCTGGGTTTAGAAGAATAATGATCACATGAGAATGAGAGTAAGAATAAGAGCCTCTCAGGCACTTTTGCAGTTGTTTAAAGGCAAGATCTGACCAAGAACCTGAAGAATGTAATGTGTAGTCCATTGGTTATACTTAATATTATCACATGCAAATTCTTTTGCCCAAATCTGACCTGTAACTGTATAGTCAAAATAATTCTTGGAAATGTAGTTTAAAAATGTACCATGTTCTCATAGAAAACACCCACTTCAAGTGTATCCTCCATTCCTCCATAAATATAAAATTCATCAACCATTACTTTGCTAAATTAATTTTGGAACAGCACAGTTATAAGGTGAATAAAGTGAAATATATTTTCCAAACATTTTAATCTCTAAGCATTATTGAGACTTGCTGAAACCCAGTTTTCTCATCATCTCCCATCAAATAAAATTAACAAACATATATGCAGTAATCCTTATTGTCAAATTCAATAAAATAGCCACTTAGTCTCTGTCTCCGTCTCTCTCCCTTTCTCTCCCTCCCTTTCCCCTCCTGCTCTCCCTCTTTCCCTTTTTCTGGACGTATCTCTGACTCTCTTTCTACCTCTTTCTCTTTTGATAGCGAGTTAGCTACCCAGGCAGGGTGGAAAGAGAGAAGGGAGGAGAGAAGGAGACTGAAATATTTCATTTCATAATAGAAATTTAGAAGTTTGAAACTGGTTTATTTTTGTAAATAGTGAAAGTATTCTCAGACATTAAGTCTGAAGACAAACCTTTGATGCATTCTTATCAGGTAAACTAATACCCATGTTGAAAGGGAGGTTGGTCATTAATGTGTTGGTTTATCCAGAAGTACTTCTTCATAAGTGTTGGATCTTCCTAGGATTTAAATGAACTCTTACAGGACAGGCATTTTCTATACAACATGTTACCAAGAGGAAAGTTTTCTTCTGTGAAACTCTAATTAGTCTTAGACAAAATCAACTCAAAAACTCGTTGGAGCCGTGGAAACAATTACTTGGGTCTTCCAAGAGGTACCCAGTGGATGCTTCTGGCTAACACAGTTTAGTCTCTCGTGCACAATAATCACTTCTCAGTTTCACAGTGGACATGGTTTCGGTGTCCAGTTAAGTTCCTGTCTCTCTTCCCTTACCTTCTGTCCAAATACAATATCAAAATCATCCCAAATGATTCTTGACTGTACAATGATTGGTTCTTTTAGGGAGTCCACTTCTGGTGGAAGCAAGGGGTAAGTGTCAGGGCAATGGAAGCCTCTGCTGCCAATTATTTTTACCCTCCAGGCACTTCTTATAAAAGAGCCTTCTTTGCCAAGTTATAGTTATTATTTCTTGCAGATTTTTTTCTTTCCAAGATACCTCTTGAGACCAAAACTTCTGACAGAACTTCAACTTTGTGACACTAGATATTATAAGGATCTCTCATTATTTTGGCTTTCTCAGTTCCTGACTTTTTACATACTTATAATTGGCTGCTTTGCAGTCTTCCCCTTCAGATTAAAGCAGTATTCCTAAAGAGATTTCTTTCATTACCTGCATTGCTGCAGTTATTATTGGAAATACAGGCTTACTTGTTGAATCAATGTATTGTATCCTTTAAACATTTTTTTACATTTCAGAGTTTTGTCTGTTAACTTGGTATGCTCTGAAAAATCATGCTTTTAGTATATGTGCTGCCGAAGTGAGCACAAAATCATGCTTTTAAAGACATTATGATGGCAAAACTTTTTCCTTGGCAGACATAAATAGCTGTGTCTAAAGGGATGTGTTTAAATATGGCAGCATGAGTAAGGAATCACATTTTGTCTTAACTTTTTGTGTGTTGAAACAGAAAAAAAGAAATATTGCTTAGAGGCTTTCAGGAGTATACTACCATTTTCAAGACTTTGAAAGTATCTTACAGTTACATCTCTCAGCCAAATCAATCAGAACATTAATCATATTACAATATCGTCATTGAGTACAGTACTTCCCTTTGGGTCCTATAGAAAGAATATGTATCTCATCATACACTAGCAAGAGTCTGATTAGCACTCAGACTCTCCTTTGATTGAAAATCTGTTCAATTCTAAAACGGCTTTGTGGATCGAGCCTGCTAAAATCCAGGAAAATGGCACATTCTTGTCACTCAGAAGTACCCAATTGAAGCTATAGATCTATGTGATTTGTGTTTCATAGTATTATATGTGTGCACACATTTGTTAGTGCAATTAAAGTATCATATAAGTATAAAATAAACTAAAAATGGCCATTATAGTTATACATAAATTATGGCAAAGTATACTGCTTAAAATTCTTTTTTAAAAGAACATAAGTAACTAAAATTTGGATTTACAAGTTTTATTTATCAATTATGTTACTTAAATATTATTTTATATTTAAGTTCTATGCTACTTGTTTCAATTTAAAGGAAAATTGTTGATCACTAAAGAACAAAATAGAACTCTCGGTGTAAACTACTACCATCTATTTTGAGCTGTATTTCCCTAATAATGTTTCTTCAAAGACAACAGGAGCTTAAGATTGTAGAGAGAATTTGAGAAAGGAAGTTACAATATGGAAATTTCACAAGTAGAAATAATAAAAATATCTTTTCATATAGAAGAGTGAGTCACATATCTGTACTCACTTGAGAAACACGTCTAATATTAAGAAGTGTGTGTATATATCACCCTTAGTTAGATTTTTTTCTGTTGAATTCTTTATAAGTACATTTTACATGAAGCTCACAATCATGCTCAACACTGGGGAATTGTACCAGTATATGACATGAGTTAATTCTCTTTTTACCCATATCCCTACCCACCCGACAACCCCACCCCCTATATACATGCCCTTTCTTTTTCTTTTCAGATCATATTTATTCTTTGTCCTCATTACTTTCCCCTACCACATTGCCTTTGAGTATTTCCTATTTCACAAAGTCTATCATACATTCTAGAATTCATTTACAGCTACTGGGTCTCATACCAAAGAAAAAATATGATATTTACATATCTGTGATCTATTTATTTCACTTATATGTCCATTTTCACATAAGTGAATAAAACGTGTCATTCTTTATGGCAGAGTAATTTTTTAGGGTTGCAAAGTTTATTTACATTTGAATTTTGTGTTTTACTTATAAATGAGGCAAATCACTAAGTTAATGAGCTTACTTAGCCTTATATATCCAAGAATAATACTCAACAATGTATACCTCAAAACATGGAAAAACCAAAATTGTCTTCATGGGCAGGAAATCAGTAGGATACTGTATGACTGTCTTTGGAATCTCAGCCCATCAGTCCTAGGGCAAAACTGAGGTGATTGACACATTCTATTTGAGATTTTCTTTCTTATCTATAATACAAGAACTATATTTAAAGATTTATAACTGTTAATTGAGGTGATCTAGATGTAAGAATTTCACTGAGTGTAATATATAGAAATCAGTGATATAGTACAAAGTATATATGCCAGGTCTGTATCACAAATGATGTGATATGTGATATCCTGAATCACACTTCTTGTAGCATAACTGGGACTAAAAGTGAGTTTTAAAATTATTTCTTACTGAGAATATTAAAAAAAAGATGTAACCTGTGAGAATTATCTCTGTGACAAATATGTTGCTTAAAAGATATTTCCAGAATGCCGGACATGGTGGCTCATGCCTGTAATCCCAGCACTTGGGAGGCAGAGACAGGAGGATTGCTGAGTTTGCGGCAGCTTGCCTGGGCACCATAGTGAGCTCAGGGCCAGCCTGAACTACAACGCGAGACCCTGTCTCAAAAAAGCAAAAAAAAAAAAAAAAAAGATATTTCCAGGCACCTGGAGAATTGAGCCATATCTGAACAAATTAACCTGATTGGGTAGGCTCTTTCTTGTCCTTTAGTCTTTGGCTTACATGTCACAGATGCTTCTCTGTAGTAACTGGAATAAAAATCTGCTTTAAAAAAAGAAATGTTTGGTTTATTCAACTTCCCCCCTAAAACTCTGCCCCATGACCATTAGATATAGTGTAGTTTCTAAACAGCTAGTTTTCTGTTTAGTGACTCAAACTAGAAGGTTCTGTCATATTAAAATGTATCTTACATCAATCCTTGATGGATAACATTCAGCTGTGACACCTATATTGCCATTTGACCAGTTAAATTTCATAGATCCAGACTATGACTAATGTTCGGTCTGCCAAGAAATGATTCAAGGGTGCTGTATGAAGAGATTTTTCTTTTTTGTAGAATCAATATCAGATAAGCTTCCCTCTGAATGATACTGCTTGAAGCATTATAAACAGTGTGATCAAGAAATGTAACAGCAGGATTTTCTATCAGGATCTCTAACAGTCTTTCTTACAGCTGAACTGAACAGAAGCAGAATGTGTGAAACAGGATGTTTAGATATTGATGCCTAAATAGAAGGATTCCGTTCCACATCATTCTATAGACATAGCAATCCTGCTTCGCTGTAAGACAAGAATGAAGTAAACAAAGGTGCTTACTCAGAAACTGTGCATCCTAGTCTTTTAGAGTCTTTTGCATAGCCAGCTACATGATCCTAGACATCAGTTATCAGAATGTGGGAACTGAAAAAATTATGAATGTTAGTTTAGTTATCTTTACATTTCATTGATGTAGTTACTAAACATTGTGCTTCTGTACTCAAGTATCTTACATTTTCACAAACAACACAATAATCAAGATACTTAATGCTTCATCTGTTTTCTATAACTCAGTTATTCAAGAAGCTGGAATAGGCATTTTTTTTTATACCAGGCAGTACAAAGTTCTGAGAATGAAATAGTAGTTGACAGTGTTAAGTCAGCTAAATAATAGCAATGACTCAAACTCTAAATCTCTCTAATAGTTTTTTATGTGTATATGTTTTCTGCATAATGTCTACATTCCCAGTTGTACTTGGAACATGTATATAACACATTTAATTCCATTTTTCATTCCTTTTCCCTCCCTCCCTTCTTGTTTCATCTCTTGAGCATCTTCCTATTTGAGAAAGATCTGACTCCCTCTATCCTATCATTTGTCTTTCATTTTGCTCTTTATGTACAATTTTGTACTAGTTTTGTTTTATTAAATTCACTGCTCTCCATTTTTAAATATAATTAATTGATTTTATTGGTGTATTTTTATACACATCATGATAACAATTGCCAATGAAAATTTGAACCAGGATATGACATGTTTAAATTCTCATTTTTCCCCATTCCCTGCCCACCCTACCACTTTCTGCCCCATATATAGCATGCATATATATATATATGCTTATGTATATATATGCTTATATATATGTGTGTGTGTGTGTGTGTATACTTTGTTTCCTTTTTCCCCCCACATTATATACACTTATGCCCCTTTACTGTTTGAATATTTTCTATTCACAGTATCTATCATACAGTCTAGATTTCACATTTTCAGTTTCTCCTACCAGATAAATGATATGGTATTTGTACATCTGCGACCTACTAATTTCACTTATCAGTATTTCCTCAAGGTACGACCATTTAACTATAAATGTCTCAAAGTTATCATTCTTTATGGCAGAGTAGCATTTCATTTTATTCAAAAAAATCTTTATGCAGTCTCCAGTTGATGACCATTTGGGTTGTTTCCAAGATTTAGCTATCACAAACTGAGCTTCTATGAACATCGTGCAAGACATAGCTATGATATGAGTCATTTAAATCTTTTGAGTGTATATCTAGCAAGTGAATAACAGGGCCAAATAGGATCTCTAATCCTAGTTTTGTCAGGAATCTCCTCACTGATCTCCACACTGGTTGCACCAGTCTACATTCCCACCAACAGTGGACAGGGTTTCTCTCTCCCCATAGCCTGGCCAGCATTTGTTGCTGGTTAATTTTGAGATAGCAGTCATCCTTTGTGGAGTGATACAATACCTCAGTGTTGTTTTCATCTGTATCTCTCTTTTTTTTTTTTTTTTTGAGACAGGGTCTCGCTTTGTAGTTCAGACAGGCCCTGAGCTCACTATGTAGCCCAGGCAAGCCTTGAACTCAGCAATCCTCCTGCCTCTGCCTCTCGAGTGCTAGCATTACAGGCATGAGCCACCATGCCCGGCTCATCTGTATCTCTTGAATAACTTGTGATGTTGAACCTTTCTTCATTTACTTCTTAACTGCTTTCACATCTTCACTTTAAAAGTTTCTGTTCATTTCAGTTGCCCATTTTTGAATTGTTTCTTTAAACTTGGGGGGACTGATTTTTTTTTTCTTTTCGATGCATGGTTTCATTTTGTATATCAGGCTGGCCCTGAGCTCACTATGTAGCCCAGGCAAGCCTTGAACTCAGCAATCTTCATCCTCTGCCTCACAAGTGTTGGGAATTACAGACGTGAGCTACCACACCCAGCTGGAACTGATTGTTTTTAAGCTCTTTGTATATTGTCTGAGAAACAGCAGGTAAATTTTTTTTTCAAAATTGTTGGTTATCTTTTGGTGGCAGGGAATTAGCTTAAAGGTTCTGCCATCTGCCTGGCAAGTGCAAGGTCCTGAGTTCAGTTTCCTGCATTACAAACCATAGTGCTGTGTGTGGTGGCTCATACCTGTCCTCCCAACACTTGGAAGGCAGAGGCAGGAGGATTGTCATGAATGTGAGGTTAGTCTGGACTACATAGTGAGTTCAGGGCCAGCCTGAACTACAAAGCAAGACTCTGTCTCAAAAAGTAAAAACAAACAAACATAAAACAACTGCTGTCAGTTTCTTAGGAAGCAATTAGTTATCTGGATGACCCATCAGTGATAATTCAGGATGCTTACACATTTCTTGGTTCCTGATGAAATGTCATTCTTTACAGTACTAATGTACAGGGATGAATTCTCTTCATTTCAATAGTGTTTAGTTTTAATAATGAAGCATAAACTGAAGTATAAGATCAAGTTTCTGTATGTTGAAGTGACATTAGATAATTTTGATGTTCCAGTATTTTACTTTGTCATTCCAAATTCAAAATACTAGATAAAAATGACTAGTGAAAAAATACTGGAAATAATTCGACATTTAGTTTATATGTTTCAGTGTATATAACAGAGAAGATATATCATGAAATGAGGATCTAAAGCAGTTATACAATTGACAAAGTGATCTTTCCAGTTCCTCTGAAGATTCTTTTTCCCTTGGGATGACTCTCAATATAGAGTTATAAATTCAACCTCCATGGGCCCAGAGATTAGTTCATTTCATAAATGATCTCAAGGGTTGAGTTTCATTTTTTTATTTATTTACTTTTAGAATTTAGAAATAATGTAACAGAAAGAGCCTTTGGTTTAAACAGGAAAGAAATGATTCAACACCAGAACCTGTATAATACTAGTAAACACAGTCACATTATAAAGTACCACAACAAAATAAGGAGTCACTTACTTTTAAACCCTATATAATTTCAAATGGGGCTCACTACAAAAAATAGCCAAAAGGTACCATAAAGCTCTTTAATTTTCAAATTAAACTTGAAGTGTTTTCTGCTAGACTGAAACAATTGTGATAAAAAATAAAACCAAAGGAGTTAAAAACTTGGAGAATAGAATTATAAATAAGATTCAAGTGTTGATTTATAAAGCATTAACTAACTCTAAAGTGCCCAGGTGTTAATTATTGCTATAGACAAAATTATATAAGAACTATATTTGTTCCTATGAGTGTGTAAATAGAAATTTTGATTTGTTATTTTTTAATACAGTACCATAGATTCATTGGTAGTGTGCAGAACATTTTACAGGCTTATTTACTGAAATGAATGAACTACGACCCTGAAAAGCTGTTTAAAATATTACTAAACTTGGGGAAAATTGAGTTGTTTATTATATGTGCCTATTTATAGCCCAATTATCTAGAGGCTACAGCAGGAATTAATATACCAGTAAAATGCTGCCTGGAAAATGTTATATTTTCTGTCTAAATCCTAATTTATAGTTTAGTATATCATATTACTTGTAGCTATGCTGAGCAGTAGTCTTTAAATAAATAGACTAGAAAATAGTGTGCTAGGAACTTACAACAATGAAAGGAATGGAAAATAGAATCAGGAACCATCTAAATGTAAAAAAAGTATTCACAGAGAAACCCCAGAATTTAGTATCTGTCTGAGAAACCCCTACAAATGTGAGATTTGTCAGCTAAACTAAGATTCTGAGACTTGGCTTCCAAAATTAAAAATATTAATTTAGAAGTATCAATTATTTTTATTGAATTCTTTATTGGTACATTTTATATATGGCTCACAATCACTCAACATTGGGGAATTTGTATCAGTATATGACAGAGGTTAATTATCATTATTACCCATATCCCTACCCACACACAACACCCCACCCCATTTACATGTTATTTCTTTGTCTTTGCAAAACATATTTATTCCTTCCCCTCTGTATGTTCCCCTACCACATTCCCTTTGAATATTTCCTATTTTACAAAATCTATCATACATTCTAGAACTCATTTACAATACTGGTTTACATACCAGAGAAAAGATGCAGTATTTACATATCTGGGATCTATTTATTTCACTTACTAGTGTGTCCTCAAGGTGTATCCTTTGTACATAAATGAATGAAATTTGTCATTCTTTGTGGTGGAGTAATACTCCATTTTGCATTTAAAAAATCCCACATCTTCTTTATCCAGTCTCCAGTTGATGAGCATTTGATCTATCATAATTTGAGCTGCTGTGAAGAATTTTTACATTTCATTTTTCATTGTCTACATAAGCAACTTATTTAGAGTGCCTCTTGTAGGTTATGTGGTTAAGATGCATGAAAATCTTGAATTAATCAAATGGTATTTCCTAGAATAAAAATTCCATTTCCTAGAGAAAAATGTAAATTTGAGATCTAAAGCTACCTTTCCCTTTCCTTTTTTTCCCCTTTTTAATATTTACCTGGAATGCAAGAATTCTCAAGGTTGTACTAAAGTTTCTTGTGAAATATTAGAAAGACAATAACAAGTTATAATTCGAATGTGAAATAACTTCGACATGAAATAATCTGTATTCTGAATTATTTTGCTAATGCACTATGTTTCGCACAGACCATTCCAGGGCACTGTTCTTATTCATTTTGAGCCAAGATCTCACTATGTATTTGAGGCTGGCCCTGGACTCACTATTTAGCCCAGATTAGACTCATATTCACAGCCTTGGTCCAGCCTCCTGAGTGCCGAGATTACACACATCCAGCCTATCTTCATTTTACATACAAGTAAATTGGGACCCAAACCATGAGAAAAACCCAAAGGAAGATGAGCATCTGATTTTGGGTTAGTGAAAACCTTTAGTTTTCAACTTTGGAAGCAATAATAGGTTAGAAATGCAAACCAAGAAATAGGTCAGGCCTTTTTTGCCAGTAAAGTTCATGATTCAGTAAATACACTTGATAAAACCTCAAAGTGATAGTTACTATGATTTTATTACATCATGTTTTTTTTAAACTTCATAACACAATATGCCTTGAAATGCTACATGAGTAATTCTCAATATGTACTGTAAAAATCACCCATAATTACATTCAACACTAAATTCTTCACCACTTTCCATTCTCAAGAATCTAAGAAACTAGAGAAACAGAGGGAAACTTTATAAAACAATTGTTGCCCTCAAAGTTTGTAGGTTAGTGGAAAAGGAAAATGTTTAACATGTATCCCTAATAAAAAGTGGCATATCTTCTGGTCATATGTTATGAGCGTATGTCATGACCCTTTATACGTGGTCATAGATTCCTGTGTGAACTGGTGTTTAAGCTAAGTTCTGAATGACAAGTATTTATTAAATGGAAGCAAAATGTAATGCTTGAGTATACTGAAGACATTGAAGTCAGGGAAATTTTAATGTATCCAAGTACTGCATGCATTGCTACAGCATGAAAATATGATTAACACTTGACCCACTTTATTTACTGAACTGTTTCAATTCTTAAAGTAAATCAAAATAGGTCCTTTAATATAATTGTTTTCAAAACTGAGGGGAATTGTTGCCATTTCCTCATATCAGTGATTTTCAGAAAGTGTTGAAATGAAAATCTATTCACTTACATGCTAAATCATACTTGTCAAGAAAGCACGTTACATAACTAAATGAAAAGAATTACTTTAAAACGAGATTATGAATTTTCATAATATATAGATTCTTAAGTGTTCAACCTTTTAAAAAATTATTTGCTAAAATAAAAGCAAGTTAAGTACAATTAGAATACCAAGATAAATATTTCTACTTGCTTATTTCCTTCCTTCCTTCCTTCCTTCCTTCCTTCCTTCCTTCCTTCCTTCCTTCCTTCCTTCCTTCCTTCCTTCCTTCCTTCCTTCCTTCCTTCCTTCCTTCCTTCCTTCCTTTCTTTCTTTCTTTCTTTCTTTCTTTCTTTCTTTCTTTCTTTCTTTCTTTCTTTCTTTCTTTCTTTCTTTCTTTCTTTTTCTTTCTTTCGAGACAGTGTCTTGCTTTATGGTTCACGCTGGCCCTGAGCTCACTGA
>PVIC010042281.1:0-15838 GCA_004025085.1 Thryonomys swinderianus
TTTTTTCAGCAGTTTCCTGTGGTTCTGGACTCCAGTGCTTGCTGAATTTTCTTTAATACCCTGCACTAGCTATAGTTTCAGTCCTATAGTTTCTCTATATAAGTAAGTTCAGAGTTTCTACCAGCAATAAGACAGCAGCATTCCCTCTTTCTCCAGGGCTAGCTTCTCAGGTAGTTTCTACCACCTTTCCTCCCAGGGAAATAACAGACCTCTCTTTGGCTGAAAGAATAAAGGACAATGCTTATGCCTTCTTTCCTGGCTTACGTCAAAAGTAACTCCAGACACAGAAAGAAAATAAAAGAGCATGTATAAAGGGGGTGAGGTGGGGTGGGTGGGTAGGGATATGGGTAAAAATGAGAATTAACCTGTGTCATACACTGGTACAAATTCCCCAATGTTATACATGATTTTGATGTGTATATAAATTGTACCAATAAAGAATTCAATTTATTAAAAAAAAAAGTAACTCTAGACAAGGAGTGTCTGAGGCTCCCAATGGCTTGAACAGAACAGGAGGTGCTTTCTGAGCCTCCTTGTCCAGTTGGCTTCACAATTATTTTAGCCTTGGATTCTCTCCATGGGGAGCTATCAGATGGCTCTGTCAGTGGGAATGGAAAGTACAGCAGTCTTTGCATCATCGTCCTCAGCTTCTCTAGAAGAAACTCCCGTAATCTTTTATTTGGCAGGGGATGCCTTCGTATCTGGAAGGGCTAGAGGATGTCCTTGGGCCGTCCTTGATTCCTTGCTTCAGTAATAGATACTTCCAGACCAGGATTCTCCTGCTAGCAATCATGAAATTTCTGCTTTCACAAACAGGAGAGTAGAAAAACCCAAATCTTCTTTCTTGACTCTCTCCAGCAATGAATCTCTATCTGTAGAGTCTCTCTCTGGAAATACTTTCTTCATACATTAAGCAGCCTGCCTCCTCTAGCCTCACCTGAATGATGGATCTAAAGATCACCAGCTATAGATGTGGCAGCAGATCAGATTTGATTATAGAAGAGAAGAGGCAACTTTAAAATCTGTAAATAGAAAATATCATCCATCCAAGGTACAAAGTGCATAACATAATGAAGAGTACAGCACCTATGTAGAGCACATTAGGTTTGAGATAGATTCTGGTTTCCAGATTCTCCACAAGAACATAAAAAACTGGAACATATATAACACTCCAGCTTCTCTAGTTACATCCTCAGGCACTGGCTTCTATCATACTTCGACATTCTGTAATTTCACGGATGCTCCTAAGAACAAAGACAAGTATTGAATGTGCACCTTTAGAGGAACTGGTAGGGTGAACTGGAGTTTTGACAGGAGAGCAGTCTTAAACCTGAAAGAGGTGATTCTATTAACTAATGAACAGAACTCAATGCAAAAAATGGAGGAAAAGAAGGAGAAGATTCTATGGAGGAAAAAAAGATTCTATTAACTAATGAACAGAACTCAATGCAAAAAATGGAGGAAAAGAAATGATTGGGAAGTATATTTCAAATAAAATAAAATAACAGTATTTCCTGAAGCCAACATTATGAAATGAAGAGGTAGAACGTAGCTGACAGGAAATTGAAAAGTATAATCATAATTTTATACCAAGTTAAGGAAAGCAAATCAAGAAAACTATAAAAAATTTAACCTAGAGATACACAGTGTTAAAAGTGCCAAACAAATAACTGAACTAAGAATACAAGTGAACTAAAGTAATAAAACTGGATGGTTCAACAGTAGACTACATAAAATCTAAACTAGCAAAAGTGAAGATATTTCACTGGAAATCATTAAGATCAGGAAGTTAAAATTAATAAAAGAAAAAGAATGGAGATACCATCAAGTAGAATAACAGGTATTATCAGAAAACCAGAGGAGAAGAAAAACAGAAAACATTCAACATACCAAAATCTCCCAAAGTTTGGGAAATGAATTATATATCCAGAACCATAAAGCTCTCTGTCACTTTATAGTATCAAGTAAAAAATAAAAAACTACCAATAAGATACATTATGGTCAAGTTGTCAAAATTTGAAGACAAGCAAAAAATATTAAAAGCTGCAAGGGCACCAAAAGAAGTAATAATCAGAGTGAAGAGACAACCCGCAGGATGGGAAAACACTTTTGCCACTATTTTTTCTTTTTTTTTTTGGAGACAGGGTCTTGCATTGTATTTCAGGCTGGCCCAGAGCTCACTATGTAGCCCAGGCAAGCCTCGAACATAGCAATCTTCCTGTCTCTGTGTCCCGAGTGCTGAGATTGCAGGCATGAGCCACCATGCCCCGCACTGTGGTATGTGGTATTGATTGCTAGTGGGCGTGAGTCACCACGCCCAGCATTTTATATGGTTACCGAGGATCAAATTCAGGACCTTGAGCTTGAGAGGCAGGTGCTGGAACCACTGAGCTAAATCTCCAGCCCCTTTTGCCACTATTTTTAATACAGGAATAACATCTAGAATATATAAAGTTTTTTTTCAAAAGGATGATTGTGCAAAAGGGTCATATACCTTTCAGGCTTGCCTGGGCTACACAGTGAGCTCAGGAACACCCTGAACTATAAAGCGAGACCCAGTCTCAAAAAAAAAAAAAAAAAAAAAAAGGTCATATACCAATGGAAAAAGTCTCAGCAAACAAAATCCTTTATTTCTAAAAAGAACAAAGCATTAAATCTTAGAATTTAAAAATGTACAGTGTCAAATGGAACCTCTAATCCTAGTTTTGTGAGCAATCTCCACACTGATCTCCATAGTGGTTGTACCAGTCTACATTCCCACCAAGAGTGGAGAAGGGGTTCTTTTCTCCACAGCCTCACCAGCATTTGTTGCTGGCTAATTCTGAAATAGCAGCCATTCTTTGTGGAGTAAGATGGAATCTCAGTGCTGTTTTCATCTGCATCTTTTGAATGACCAGTGACATTGAGCATTTCTTCATATGCCTCTTGGCTGCTTTTACTTTTTTATCTGAAAAGTTCATTTCAGAGGCCCATTTTCGAATTGGGTCTTTAAATTTGGGGCAGCTGATTTTTTAATCTTTTTATGTATTCAAGACAGGAGCCCCTTATCTGAGAAACAGCTGGTAAGTTTGTTTTGTTTTGCTCTGTTTTGTTTTTGATGGTACCAGGGATCAAACTCCTGACCTTGTGCTTGCAAGGCAGTTAGCATTGCCACTGAGCTAAATCCTCTGCCCCCCCAATTTTTTCCCATACCATTGGTTGTCTTTTCACTCTGTCAGTGTTATCTTTTGCTGTGCAGAAGCTTTTTTTTTTTTTTTTTTTTTTGAGACAGGGTCTCACTTTGTAGTTCAGGCTGGCCCTGAACTCAAGACCTTGCGCTTGCGAGGCAGGCACTGGAACCACTGAGCTAAATCTCCAGCCCAAGAAGCTTTTTAATAAGATGAGATCCTATTTGTTGATTTCTTCTGCTAGTTCTCATGCTATAGATGTTTTGTTCATAAAGTGTTTCCCTAAGCCAGTGTTTCCAACAGTACTATCTAACCTGATTTGCAGCAGGTTTAGAGTTTCTGTTTTAATATTGAGATCTCTAATCCACTTTGATTTTAGTTTAGTACCTAGTGGAAGAGATATATCTAGCTTCAGTATTTGGCAGGTTAAAGCCTGGTTTTTCCAGAACCATTTGTTAAAGAGGCTGTTTTTCCTACATTGAGGATTTGGGCTCCTTTGTCCAGAATGAGGTGGCTTAGTGTATCTGGAGTTGTTTCTGGATCTTTTACTCTGTTCCACTGATCCTCAGGTCTGTTGTTTTGCCAGTACTATGCTGTTATTATCACAGTGGCTTTACACAAAATAATTACCAGATTCATATCACAGCGACATATGTGCACCCATGTTTATAGTAGCTTAGCTCATGATAGCTAAATCTTGGAAACACCCCAAATGCCCATCAACTCTAGACTGGATAAAGAAGATTTTTTTTAATAAAATGGAGCATTACTTTACCATAAAAAATGATGAGGTGGAATCATTTATACTCAAATGGACATACCTTAAAGACATACTCATGTGAGATAAATAGGTCAGATAAAAATATGTATAGAAGTAATTTGTTTTGTACATGGGACTGCTGTAAGATGTTAGCATATTTTTCAATAAAAACACCACAAGCTAGAAGGTTGTGGAATAATATATTTTAAAAGCTGGAAGATAAAGGTGTCAGCCTAGAATTGTATATCCATTTTTTTGTACTAGAAATCAAATTCAGGATCTTAGGCTTATCAAACAGGTGCGGTACCACTGAGCTACATCCTGGTTCTGTACAGAAATTCTTACAAAAGTCACATAGAGATAAATTTTACAGACAAAGCAAAGTCAAGAGACATTAGATTCTCTACACATTACTTGAGATTGGAGGAAAAGACTATAGGCATTCAATCAAAAAATATGAAAGTCAAAAGTGCATTGGTAATAGTGATTATAAAGTATAACTCAAAAGCCAATATAGTGGTGATATAAAATTTATTATAACTTCAATATGAAAGTTGAGAAATAAAACAATTAAGACAACTGTAGTTATAATAATTTGTTAAGGAATGCAACTATAAAAGTTATAAATTGTACCTTCCAAATTCATTATAAGTAGAGGAAATAAAAGCATAGTGCTTGTGAAATTAATCAAAGTTAAGTCATAATTGTTTTAAAGCATCTATTATTAGTATAAAAGCTTTTGTTTCAGTCCACTGTAATCATGTTATTAGGAAAAAAACAGAAAGATAAAAGAAAAAAAGAGAATTCAAAATGCAGCAATACAAAAAATAATCAGCAATAAAAGACAGCATGAAAAAAAGGGCAGAAACAAAAAGTATATTTTAAAACACAACAAAATAGCAATGAGTCTTACCAAAAACTCTTTGAAGTGTGAATGGATTAAATTCTCTGATCAAGACATCAGGTGGGTGAATTCATGAAACACCTGCTGCTTGTAACAAATTAATTTTACTTTAAAGTACCCAGACTGAAAATTCAGATATGGAAAAAAGGCATTCCATATAAATGAAACCAAAAGAAAATAAAGAGAGTTAAATAAGACAAAACAGACCTTAGGACAAAAATATATATATATAAAAGGACGCAGAAAAGGCCATTATATGCTGATTAAGTTGTCAACTCTGCAAAAAGTTATAAAAGCTATAAGTATGTAACCAACATCAGAAAAACTAAGTATGTAAAACATACTGTCATAGATGTAAATGGAAACACTATATTGCAATAGTAATAGGAGAGTAATATCCCAAATTCAATATTAGACAGAAAATTAATAATTATTATTATTATTGAGCTTGAACTACAACTTAGAGTTAGTGGGCTTAATAGTTATATTTAGAACTTCCTATCCAAAAGCAACAGAATATGTGCTATTCCCAAGCACAGATCTTATGCTAGGTCACAGAATAAGTCTTAGATATCCAAATGACACCATGTCAGTCATTTTTTTTTTTCTGAAGACAGGGGCATGAAACCAGATAACAATCGAGGGACTCTTGAAAAACTTACAGATATGTCCAAGCTAAAAGACATACTCTTGAATATTCATTAAATCGAAGAAGAGATATTTAAAAGAATACTGAGACAGGGCTGGAGACTTAGCTCAATGGTTTCGCCACCTGCCTAGCAAGTGCAAGGTCCCTGGTTCAATCCCAGTAACCACACACAATGATATGATATTGGGTGTGGTGGCTCACAAAGACCAGCAATCAGTACCGCACCCCATAATGCTGGGTGTGGTGGCTCACGACTGTAATCCCAGCACTTGGGAGGCAGAGGTAGGAGGGTTGCTGAGTTCAAGGCTTGCCTGGGCTACATAGTGAGCTCAGGGCCAGCCTGAACTACAAAGCGAGACCCTGTCTCAAAAAAAAAAAGAATACTGAGACAAAAACAAAAGCACAATAAAATAAAAGGTATAGGATGGGGATAGTTTTGAGAAGGAATTTTATAATAACAAATCTAACCCCTCAAAACAAAAAGTTTAAAATCCCTAATATTACATAATATAACATAAAATGAGAACTAGAAAAAATAATATAAATAATTAAGTGTAATATTTTGAGAAAATACAATAGACAAATCTTTACCTAGAATAACAAGAGAAGGTCAAAAGAAAGTCAGAAATAAGAGAGGTGATGTAATACAAAAGATCTTAAGAGATTAGTAGGAACAACCACATGTCTAAGGAAAGACACAAGCCAAGAAAAAAGGAACAAATTCCTGGAAATAAAGAACCTACAAAGACTGAGCTAAAAAGGTAGAGAAAATTTGAAAAGAGCAATAATGAGTAAAAACGTTGAGTCAGGAATAAAAAGTTTCTCATCAAAGCAAAGCTGAAATCCAGATGGTTTCAGTGCTAAGTTCCATTAGTTACTGAAAAAAAATCTAATCTTCAAATTCTTTCAAAAAAGTTAAAGAGAAGAGACAACTTCTCAGCCCATCTTATAAATCTTCACTCTGACAACAAATCCAGAAAAGAACAGTACAAAAAATCTACAAGCCAATATCCCTGATGATAATAAATAGAAAAATCTTAAATACCAATAAACTAAATGTAATAGGGCATTAAAAATGGGATTCACAGTGAATAAATGAGATGATACGATGGTCTTTGATATGATGGTCACTGATATGGTCTTTCAAAACTAGTTAAATCAATAAATATTATGCATATTAATAAATCAAAAGCAAAAACTGTATGATCATCTCAACAAGTGCAGATAAATTACTTGACAACATTCACTCATAATAAAAACTGTCAAGGAAATAGAGACTAAAAAGAATACATCTTCCTAGGTAGAGAGAGGTGGGTTCCTGTGATCACGCGCGGGAAGCTCTGGGCAAGGAGGCCTCGAGCACGGCTTCTGTGGAGCTCCCGTCTCAGCACCCCAGCCTGCAGTGCGGACTGGACAGCCTTATTCACCATACTCAAATACGTAACCAACCTAAGTGTCCATCAATAAGCTGTATCACAAAGTTAAAAGGGAATAAAATTTGGTCATTTCTGACATCTAGAAATGGAAGGTGATTATGTAAAGTATAGTACATTGCTTGAGAAAAGTGGGACACAGAGAAAAACAAAGTATTGTATGGTTTCACTTATATGCAGAACCTAAAGGCATTGAATTCAGAGTAATAGAGAGTAAAAAGGTAATAATCAGAACATGGAAGAAAGAGATTAGGAAAGAGGAGATGTTGATCAAAGTGTACAAAGATTTACTTCGATTAGGAAATTAGCTTTAGCCTTCTAATGAACTATTTATTACATTTAATAATAATTTTAAAACTACTAAAATATAGGTTTTAATGTCCTCACCCTCCCCCAAAGTGATTTTTGTAATGGCATGGATATGTGAATTATCTTGATTAAATTATTCCAGTGTTGCATTGATCAAAAAATCACACTGCACTCTGTAACGACACACAACCATTTAACTAAAATACATTTATTAAAAGAAAATAACAAACTTAAAATTCCTCAAAAGTAGTTATTCTTGAAATGAAGAAAGCTGCTTTTAAAAATTACAGTAAAGCAATGTTAACTATCACAGTTTGCCCCCTAGAGCTATCAATGTATTGGTCTATATTTTTGTATTTATGGGAAATTCAAAAACAAACAAAGGAGGGGAAGCTTAGAATGGCACTGATATAGTAATAAAACTTAGGAAACTTATAAAAACACACATTTAAAGGTTTAATGATGGTGATATTTTAAAACAATCTGTACCAGTTTGTATCAAATTGCATTATATAAATATAATAAATTCAGATAGAGTCATACAAAATGTATATATATAAACATATGTGTATAAACATCTAAAGTACAATTTGAGAAACTAAAAATTTTATTATCTATATCACTGAAAATCCTACAATAAATTGATTGAATTGTCTGCTTAACATGAACATTTTTTGTTTTTAAGGTACTGGGGATTGACTCTAGGGCCTTTGCACTGAGCTATAACCTCAGCCTATTTTTAATTTTTATTTTTATATATGTGGTCCTTAAGTCATTAAGTTGGTCAGGTTGATTTTGAGTTTGTGACCCTTTCCTCCCAGAATACTAAGAAGATAGGCCTACACCAATAGGTCAGGTTAGTAAGAACATTTCATACATGTTAATTATTTCTACAAATGTTAATTATTTTTACAAATAAAATCCAAACTGTGACAGTGATAAAATTTCAACATACATAATTAAACGTGTACATGAATAACAGGAGGTTCTAAAATCAAGGGAGTACTTTGTTTCTGTTGGAAAATGGGCAAAGATTTGGAACAATTATTTATCGGTGAAGAAAACTTAATACATCAACTTGAAAGCCAAAAAATAAATTAAAACAATCAAATATAGTTTTTCTTATAGCGTTGAAAAAATTAAAAAGAAGATATAGAGTGTAAAAAGAAGCAACACCTACTAAATATTCTCACAGCCTTATAATGGAAGTTCAAGTCTATCCAATCTTTCATGAAAGAATATGGTTAAAGTATATAAAAACTGCATTTTGGCATTTTTCCAAGGAAAACAATCAGGACTATAATATGTAGAGCAAACTTCTATGTATAAACATTTTATTGTATGTCATCCACCATTCTTCACATTTTTATTTACACTGAATCATTTAATTTTTATGGCAAGCCTGAGGTAAGCCTTATCATTACAAGTCCATTTTATGCCTAATGGAGAGAGATTATGAGAAATCCAGCCCTGTTTCACTTTTCCTCTTCATTTTTTAATTTGTATCCTCAGTTTAACTTATTATTCTTTTATTCATAATGGACCATTCTTTAGCTACCCAGAATAGCTCTAAAATTTTAGAACAACAATAACAAAAATACATGTATATGTATCTAAGAAGGCATACCCATACACATAAATACATGTGTGTTTATACAAGTATCAATATTTATATCTATATATTTATTTATAGTTGAATTTTATATAGGGTTTACAGGAGCAGATTCATATACGGTTATCATCACACACACACACACATAATTTGGTTAGCTCTGATTTTCACATAATTCTTAGAATCAAAGAAATTAAAAGGTAGACAAGTTTTTTAACTTGACTCCTAAACTATTTTCTCCAGACAACTGATGTGCTGAAGCCAGCTACTATAATTTATGTCAGCTGTTAAACGTTCTTAAAAATTGTGAGACATTATTGAAAATTGAGTTACGTAAATTTAAAATTAAAAGCAAGTGAGAAATACTTAAAATTCATGTTATCATAATAAATTTACTAAAATATAGTGGAGGATACTCACATCTATTATATTTGTGTAGCAGCAACAGTATATAATCATGTCCCATGCATCTTTTCTTAGTTCTGAGTTCAATAATGTCTCATTGGTAGCTAGAAAATTGGCATGGTGGTGATATTTTCATCAAAAACTTAGCAAACTCTACAAATCAGAGTGTGATTTATTGTCTTGCTGATTGTATAAATATGAGAGTCCTGAAGAAAATGTTAATAAAGCAGAATAAATTTAAAGCTGTGTCAGTTCAGGAGACTTTACATCATGAATAGCACCAAAAAATGAAGGAAATATTTCCTAGTGTTTGAAGTTTGTTAATAAATTAGCAAAGAAATCATTCACTGTTGCAGACAAATGAGTCAAATTCCGACATAGGTCTTTCTTGTTTCACTCTTATTCAATTTATTAACATAAACAAAACATTACCTAAAATTTATATCTGAAGTATACTAACTTACCAAGTGACACTTAATGTTGGCTACAGTTATAAAACTTTGACATACGTCCAAGAAATCACTCTCTGAAGACCAAAGTCTGTAATGCAATAAGTATTATATACTTAACTATTATTTGTAAATTGTGTGCTATACATGGGTAACTATGAAATTTATTAAAAACATACTCTTTCTGTAGCAAACTGATAGTTAAATATTTTCTAGCATATTATATACCCCACTCAATATTATAAATAAATTTTCCATTTACTTCACTTTAAATGTCTTTTGAATTTGTCAAATGTATTTAAGTGCAATTGGAATAAATTAGAAAAATAAGGAAGACCAAAAATAAAACTAAAATTACCCATAATATATCTTTTTTGAATATTTATATATGCAATATAAATTATATATACATATATATATATTAAAAATAGGTTACACTCTGAGCAGAGTTTTGACTTTCAACAATATATTATGGGCAACTTTCTGTGTTTTAAGTATTTCTTTAAAAGGGCTTAATAGTGCCATTCTTTTCTAACAAGGGCTTATCCATAATTTACTTGAACAATTCAAAATCCCTCTTGTTGACAAGATAACCTATGTGTTTTGAGTTTAAAATCTAAAACATTCTGGGCCGGAGGGTTAGCTCAGTGGTTCCGGCGCCTGCTTCGCAAGCGCAAGGTCCTGAGTTCGATCCCCAGTTACCACATACAATGCTGGGCGTGGAGACACGCCCATCAACAATCAACGCCGCATACCACAATGCCGGGCGTGGTGGCTCACGCCTGTTATCCCAGCACTCGGGAGGCAGAGACAGGAGGATTGCTGAGTTCGCGGCGGCTTGCCTGGGCACCATAGTGAGCTCAGGGCCAGCCTGAACTACAAAGTGAGACCCTGTCTCAAAAAGCAAAAAAAAACCTAAAACATTCTGGTTTTTGAGATAGTTCCTCTCTATCTATCCCAGATTGACTTGGTTTTCCTCTTTAGATTTCTACTTTCCTGTGATTACAGGGGTGCACCACCATGCTGAGCTTTTAATTCTTCTTATCTTACGTAAATGTAAACATTGAAGTCAACGATGTTGGAAATTTCATTCATAAAGTCAAATAGTCGTAACTACCGCTTTAAGTTAGGGAATTAATAACATGTCTTGTTTCGATATCTTGTATGTTATCTTTTTTCACTTGTGGTACATCTTCAGTTTTCTCATCAAAGCACCAAAGACAATTTATTTTAGTTTGGTACAGCTGCTAATAAGTGGCCACAACAGTGGCAGTTCATGTTAACAGTTTCAACACTGAAAACTTCATCGCTAGCAAGCTAAAAACAACTCAGTTCCCTTAGACAAGCCTCATCATTAGGACATTAAGTTTCTAGCTTCATGCCAAAGCATTATTCTAAACCTGACATACAGACGCTAGATGTGAAACCACTAAGTATATCATCAGGGGTAGGAGAATCAGTTGGGAGGATAAAGAATAAAAAGAGATTATAACTTACTGCTTTTTATACTATTGTGGTTTCTTGGGCTAATGCCCAGTATCTACAGCCACTTCCTCCAGAATGAGAGTTTGCCAGGCGCTTCTCTCTGTGGAGAATGTGTCCCGCCCCACTATGTCCTGGGATCACTCCCCTTCTTCTTCAGATCTCAGTTTAGTGTCACTTTCTCTGGGAAATCGTCCATCACGTGCCTACTCACAGTCCCACGTACCAGGATTCTTGCCCCCCCCATAGACTTTATCACAGCCTATGCCTTTATAAAGCCCAATGCCCAGTACCCCTGGATGTGACAGAATTTGAAGTAGGGATTTTGCAGATATAATCAAGCTAAAATGAAATAAAACTGGATTAGAGTAAGAATGAAAGCAAGGAATAGTATCCTTATAAAAAGGGGGAAATTTCAACACAGACAAGCACACGGGGAAATTGTAAGATGATGACAGACATAGAGATGAGAATGATGAATCCACAGGCCAAGAAACAGCAAGGGCTGCTTGCAACCAGTACAAACTGGGAAGAGGCAGGGATGCATTCTCTTCCAGAGTCTGGACTAAGGATGAACTTCCTTCTATCTCAATTTCCAGAGTCCAGGCTCCAGAACTGAAAATAAATTTCCATTCTTTAAGCAATCCAGCGTGTAGTACACTGATCTGACAACTACAAGGACTTATCTCCTTTACCAATCTCTTCCTCAGTCGACAGATTTACCCAAATGCTGGGGATTGCCAAGCAGTTTTCTTGTCAACTTCTTATACATTTAGTCATCACTATGATCACTCAGGAGAGAAACTTCCTCATTATGGTCTCTGTAGCCCATACAAGTAAACACCTAGAAAAGGGTGCTAATGAATAAAGGTTGGTTAAACTATTAAATGACACTCTTGATGTTTCATAGTAAGGTTCTTTTTCTTTTCTTTGTATGTCTTAGTGAAGTGCGATATTCAGAGAGCTTTCGAGGACTGAGGAAAAAGAAATCAGTCTCATAATGACAATCACAAATCTACCTAAAATAAAATAAGGGAACGTGTGCATTTTAAACAAACCGATTTCAGATTTTTTTTCTTGTTCTCAACAACTATGCAAATAAAGTGCCATTTTTCTTTGCCTGACTGAATGTTTTTCATTTCATCAACATAAAAACAATCAAATGGACTTTCAATGAACTTGAAAGATGTGCTTAGTAAAGCCTGAGAGACAGAGCAATATAATGAATCAACTGTGAAGTTAAAAATGCCTGAATTTGAATTTCTGCTTAGCCCATTCTTAGGAATACAGTATGCTGAGAATGCATTCAATCTCTCCAGGTCTTCCAGTTCCTCATCTATAAAATGAGATTAATAAGGATAAATTATTCATGAAGCATATATGAGGATTCAAAGAGACTTTAATATAGTGTATTGTTTACAGCGAATGATTGGCGAAGATTAGCTTTATTTATTTGTATTGTGCTACTCTCATTATTAGTACACTGACTTCGGTGATAGTTATGGCTATAAAATCTCGATATAATTATGGTTTTTGTTTGCACTGCTTCTGTCGGCCTGAGGAGTCTAGCAGGAAGTCCACGAGAGAAGGGACTGCTCGCTGCAGCTCCACACGACGAGGTGTAACTGTGAAAGGAGGAGCGCTGTCCTCACAGAGCACAGTGGAACAGGAGCACACTCCCGCACGCGCCCCTGCAGCAGTGGCAATCCACTGATTCCTTACATTCGTTACTCCTGACGGCCAAGCACCTCTCACCGCCCCCTAACTCTAAACATGGAAGGTCAAGTTTCCAACATACTTGATCTCTGGGGATAAATACAGGTTATAACAGAGTCCATTCAACGTATTTGTTAACTCAGAAAAATAAAGTATCAAAGATCCCAGATGTGATCACTCATTCATTATGACAGGCATGGCATTTACAAAATAAAGCTGAAGGACTTTACTTCTGCCTTTAAGAAGCAAGACGTCTAGGCACAGCATTTAAAAGTCTGGCCTTGTGCCAGGCGTGGTGGCTCATGCCTGTAATCCCAGCACTCAGGAGGCAGAGACAGGAGGATTGCTGATTTCCAGGTTTGCCTGGGCTATATAGTGAGCTCAGGGCCAGCCTGAACTGCAAAGCAAGAACCTGCCTCAAAAAACAAAAAACAAAAAAACAAAAAAAAAGTCTGGCCTAAGTCTTCTTCAGTAGATTGTGACCTAACACCATGGAGAGGGGGTTTTTGGAGATGCACATAAAATGGGACAGAACTGTCTCTAAGTAACTGATGGTTGTAAAAGAAGACAGTGATACTGATAGAAGATTGACTGCTTCCTTACTTTCTCTGGAAAACAATTATAGTTCCTTAGATAATTACATAAAACACTTTTCTGCTTATTACTCTGCATAGTTTTATATGTCCTATATCTCTTTCTTTATTTCATTGTTAGTTTTGTAACACTGATGATCAACCCGAGCTTTGTCCCTGCTAGCCAAGTGTGGGCTTCATAGTGAGTTAAGGAATAATCTAAACTACATAGTACATTGACTTCTACAACCGTTACTAAGTCTTGCTTATTCAACCCTGTTTAAAAACTAAACAAAAACAACAAAAATTTTCAATCAAATTATTACAACCTACTAACTCTCTAACCCTGGACTTTCTGTACATTGGTTCTAATATTTGTCTTAAACAGCTTTCCAGTCTAGACAATTCATATGTGATGTACTGACTTATAATTTAGGGAATTCAGATAATGTATAATTTCAAACCAAGATCTGAATAAGCTCATCATTTTTACTGAATCAAGGGCCTTGAAATTCAATGAATACTTTATTGCTCAGGCTGTACCCCTAACCAAAAAGGTTATTTTGAATTTTCTTCTTCACAACCAGAGGCCAGGTTAAAGCAGAAGTAAAATATTTCTTTTATTTTCTTGGTAATTCACAGGTATTTGCTTGCTCAGTCTTTCAGTGAAATAGTGTACTTAAATGGGACAATATTAGTGAGTTTCATTTCCATTTCTGTATGTCTTAAGCTGAATACAGAAATGCATCAAGCTAATTAATCAACTAATTTATTGTTGAATGAATGATTCACTAAGTTAAGGAATTAATGTTCATAATTTGGAATATACAGATTCAATGCAATTTCAATTGAAATTCCAACGGTATACTTCACAGAGCTAGAGAAAATAATACAAAAAATCATCTGGAAACACAAGAAACCTAGAATAGCAAAAGCTATTCTAAGCAACCATGACATGGCAGAGGGTATTACAATCCCCAATTTAAAACTCTACTATAAAGCCACTGTGATAAAAACTGCATGGTACTGGCAAAGTAACAGACCCAAAGACCAGTGGAATAGATGAGAAGACCCAGAAACAACTCCGGATACACTAAGCCACCTTATCTTTGACAAAGTAGCCAAACATCCTCAATGGAGGAAAGACAGCCTCTTTAACAAATGGTGCTGGAAAAACTGGGCTTTAACCTGCCAAAAGCTAAAGCTAGACCTATCTCTTTCACCATGCACAAAACTAAACTCACAATGGATACAAGACTTAAACATTAAAACAGAAATAATAAGCCTGCTGGCAAACAGGTTAGGTAAAACTTTTGGAGACATTGGCTTAGGCAGGGATTTTATGAATAAAACCTTTATAGCACAACAACTAACAGAAAGAATAAAAAAATGGGATCTCATCCTACTGAAAAGCTTTTTCACAGCAAAAGAAGTCACTGGCACTGCTAAAAGACAACCAACAACTTGGGCTATTATCTACAATATATAAAGAACTTAAACAGATCAGCCTTCCCAAGTTCAAAGACCCAATTCAAAAATGGGCATCTGAAATGAACAGACATTTCTCAGAGGCAGAAGTCAAAGCAGCTAAGAAGCATATGAAGAAATGCTCAACATCACTGGTCATTCGAGAGATGCAAATGAAAACAACACTGAGATTTCATCTCATGCCACAAAGAATGGCCGCAATTACAAAATCAACCAACAATAAATGCTGGCAAGGCTGTGGGGAGAAAGGAGCCCTTCTCCACTGTTGGTGGGATTGTAGACTCGTGCAACCATTGTGGAGATCTGTGTGGAGATTTCTCAGAAAACTAGGACTAGGGGTCCCATTTGACCCTGCTATCCCCCTGCTAGGATATACTCAAAAGAATTTTAAAAATCCCATTGAAAAGACAGATGTACACCCTTGTTCATAGCAGCTCAGTTCTTGATTCAGTTTTGGAAATAACCCAAATGTCCATTAACTGGAGAGTGGATAAAGAAGATGTGCTTTTTTTTTTTTTTTAAATAAAATGGAGTATTATTCTGCCATAAAGAATGACAAGATGGGGCCGAGGGTTAGCTCAGTGGTTCCGGCGCCTGCCTCACAAGCACAAGGTCCTGAGTTTGATCCCCGGTAACCACATATAATGCTGGGTGTGGAGACTCACGCCCACCAACAATCAACACCACATACCACAATGCCGGGCATGGTGGCTCACGCCTGTAATCCCAGCACTCGGGAGGCAGAGACAGGAGGATTGCTGAGTTCGCGGCGCTTGCCTGGGGTCCATAGTGAGCTCAAGGCCAGCCTGAACTATAAAGCGAGACCCTGTCTCAAAAAAAAAAAAAAGAATGACAAGATGGATTCATTTATGTGCGAATGGATACACCTGGA
>PVIC010042282.1:0-15859 GCA_004025085.1 Thryonomys swinderianus
TAGTTCTCCAGAGCCTTCAGTCATGTTTTTTTATATTTTAGCTTGCTTTTTCTACTTGCTCCCTGTGAGAAAGTCAATTGTAAAGAAACACCACTGTAGAAACAATTCTTTTGCTCTATAAAACATTTTGGAGAGAAACTCCAAGGCCTAAGTGAATGAAAGGCTGACCGTAGCATGGTCACAGACAAAGAGGCGCAATCCTGTTAAGCGCTGCAGTTCTTGCAAATAGTCTAAGAGCGAAGCAGCTCAGTCTTAAAAACCAACTGAAGGTGGTGGGTGAAACTTGGCCAATTGCTTCTAACATGTACAAAGAAATGCAAAAGAGCGAACGTAGTCAAGATACTTGTGAAGAATAACAAGACAGTCGTTATCGAAACTTACAGTCAAGCCCTCAAAATTAAAGCAGTCACTAAGACAGGCAAATAGGAACGTCATGGGAAAGGGTGCCCGGAAATAGATGCGTGTGGACGGAGCTTGTCTGTCAGTCCCAACTGTCCACACGTGATTTGTGACAGTGGTGGCAGATCCTCCAGGAAGTCAGATATTCAAATAGAAGAAATGAAACCTCAGACTCAATTCACAACTTTCCCAAAAGTCGATTCCAAGTGGCCTGTAGATCTGCAAAAACACAATAAAGCTCCAAGAAGCAGAACTTTCTATGACTTAAATATAGGAAGACTTAAAACAGGATGCAAAAAACCTACAGAAGTTTCTAAACTTTTTTTTTTTTTTGAGACAGGGTCTCCTTTGTAGTTCAGGCTGGCCCTGAGCTCACTATGTAGCCCAGGCAAGCCTGGAACTCAGCAATCCTCCTGCCTCTGCCTCCCGAGTGCTGGGATTACAGGCGTGAGCCACCACGCCAGGCACTGTGGTATGTGGTATTGATTGCTGGTGGGCGTGAGTCTCCACGCCCAGCATTGTATGTGGTTACCAGGGATCGAACTCAGGACCTTGTGCTTGCGAGGCAGGCGCCAGAACCACTAACTAAAGGCCCTAGACACATGTACCTTAAAGTTAGTAGTATCTATTTGCCAAGACACCATGAAGATCATGGAAAACTCCTGAGTGGAAAAAGATATTTGCGAGGCATATAGAAATCCCCAGGCAGCCACAGCTGCAGAAACCTGTGTTCACACATCCCCACCACCATCACCACCCACCACCTTCCAAGACAAGTGCAAGTGCCGAGTTCCCTAGGCTCAGTTTAAATTTACAGTTGGTCCTCCTGCTTCAGCCTCCTGGAGTCCTGGGATTACAGATCAAGGGCCGGTATCCTGGCTGTTACACTTTACACTGCCTCTGCTGTTACTGTCACAAGGCCGGGTTCTCCATACACCTCCTCCTCCTCTGCCCTGGGGCCGCCCAGCTATCCCGCAGGGGGTTCATACGGGAATCTCGTGTACAACGAGGACGAGTGAGGCCCTAACACCCCCAGGGGCTCCCATGGGCAGCAGGCCTGGGCAGGAGCGTAAGCACTTCATCCTTCCACGCCTTAGGTGGATGACACTAGTAGTACACGTTTGTAATTCGTGCCGCTTACAGTCATCTTGGTTAGTGGTTACGCATGGATAATTTTGAAGCACGTTTCATGTGGTTCCCTGGAAGGATTCGGTGAGACTGAGCCCACATGTCTCACAACAGTGACGAACTCAAGAGGTCCCCCCACTCCCTTCTGCTTCCGTTCCCGGGGACATTTCCTAAATAAGCCGCAAGCCTTGGTCTCAGGCTGTTCTCTTGGGAACGCTTCCGACCCAAGGACCTGACTGAGGTTTACAGGGGAGACGCAAATGGTCAAGGCACACGTGGGCAAAGGGGCTCTCTCGTCGTCATGGTTAATTAGGGACCTGCTCACCAGCCTACTTTACACAAATCGAAATGCTGAAAACTTCCTTAAACTAACAAAGCTTTTGGTGAGTATATTATCGATCACCGTGTAACAAATTACCCCCAAACTTAATGGCCTAAATCAGTAAACACTGATTATCTCACCAGTCCGTGGGTCAGGAATTACGCTCAGCTGGGTGCCTCTGGCTCAGGGTCTCTCGCAAAAAGGTGGGATCACACTGTCAGCCAGGGCGACACCCACTTGACTGGCGGGGAAGGATCCACTTCAAGCTCACCACATGGCTGCTGCAGATCTCAGGTCCTTGCGCTGGCTGAGGGTTGGAGACGTCACTTCCTCGCCTGGCAGGTGCTGCCTACGTTAACTCATCATACAGCTTCACCAGTGGTGAAAAGGACGCCCAAGACCGAAGGAGGCCATAGTCCTCCGGAACCTCCTGATGAAACCGATGTTCCTTACCTTCTGTCATATGCTGTTAGTAGAAGCGAGTTAGCAGCTCCAGCCCACACTTGAGAGGAGAAAACCGAGAGGTGAAAGTCACCCGGCCCACCTCAGGGGTTTCCTACCACAGTGAAGACGGGCAGCAGCTCCTCCTGAGGGAAGGCGCACAGTTCACCACTGTTCTGGAAAACAGTTGGTACTTTCTACCTAAGTTGAAAATGTGCTTATCCTATGGCTTTAGCAACTCTACACATAAATAGAAAGAAATGCATGGGGGCCAAGAGAATGCATAAAAATGTTTATGGTAGCACTTTCTGTATTCACTCCAAGCTGGAAAACCCCACATGCTCTTCAACAGTAGAACAGATAAATAAGAGGGAAATAATCATTCCATGGGACACTATACAGCAAAAGTGAGTGACGTATAGTTACAAATAATATGGATGGATACATAACTATGCTTCATGGAAAGAGCCCAAAACAAGGAAATACATCGTTATTCTTCCATTGTTACTAGCTCAGAAACAAGCTAAGCTAACACTGGCAATGCTTCCTTCATAGTGAAACTATACAGAAAAGCAAGTCAGCCATTTCCTGACTCTGCTGCCTCAAGCTGTGTGCTGTTATTTGTGTAACTTCTGGGTCTACTGCATTTTGCCGTGAAGAAAGGAAAACTACGTATAAACTCACATCCCATTATCCAACCAAGCACTGAGGGCTCCTCACTGAGGGCCTGGCGTGAGTCAGGGCTCACGTGTCATCAGGGTTTGTTTCCCAGACTCCTTCGGGTAGAAGGAAATCCAAGGTTTCTCCGTCTCCCTCACCCTTGGCCATGCCAGCCCCTCAAGCCTATGTTCCGGCCTGAGGGAGCAAGGCCCCCTCCTGTCACAGGCCCCAGGCCTTCCCTGGTCATGGCAGAACCGGGAGTGTGACGAGGAATGGGCCGGCTGAGGGAACCTGGGGTCGGGAGGCAGAGATCGGAGGCCCTTTCCGAGCGGCTGTGAGCGCACAGCTCTGGGCAATGTGCCTGCCATGCGTGGCTTTAGAGAGAAGGTACAAAAACTCTAACTACCCCCACCCTGAACTTCAATGAAAGGTCAAGGGAATTTTCTTCCCCTTTAAATGGAACGACTCTTTCTTGGGCCCAGAAAGAATTATTTATCAGGTGTTCACGGCTCTCCGCGTGCCTTTACAGGGCCCAGCCGTGCTCGGAGGCACAACAGGCAACTTTCTTCCTGAAAGCTCGATTTATAGGCCAACTTCAAAGCGCAGGTCCTCAGAGCAGGGCACGAGGCTCCAGTTTGGGGACTGACATCAAAGGGACTGCACAGGTTGATCTGATGTCAAGGGACAGCCGCAGGCTACAGGAGGAGGCCCCGAGGACCTGTCTGTCCTCAGCTCCTGCAGCGCTCGGGAAGGCGGCTTTGCAGCAGCCCGGCTTCTGGAATCCCAGCCTTCAAAAGCCCTGGGCCACTGCGTTACCCACTGCAGGAGGCTGTCAGAAATGGCGAGCAGAGGGTGGGGCAAAGGCCTGGGCAGAGGGGAGCAGCTGACCCCACACCTGTTTTCCTGTCCAGCCAAGAAAAGGGAACAGGGTTTAAAGGAAGAACTACATTGAGCCCTGCTGTGCTCATAACTAGGACCAGACATGAGGACAAAACCAGCAGGGTGCACATTTACTGAAGGCTCGAAGGCAGGGACTTGCATAAGGGCGCCTCCCAGTGACCTGTGTGAGGTAGGCCCTGTCAGGACCTCCCTCAGGTGAGGAGAAAGGGTTTGAATCCCTCAAAGGACTGCTCAAGGGACTTGGAAGAGGAACGAGGGTCACTCTCTGGGAGCTCCAGTACAAGACTCAGAGTCACCCAGGAGAAAAGGGGCTGGGTCACCGGGAAAGGTGTCCTTGCCAGCAGGCCTCGCCATCATCGCTCCTTCATCCCTTCACGGATTAAAGTCTTCTTCGGCACCTTCTTGGTGGCAGACATTGAAGAGCAGAGTGCTAACGAGACAGTATCGTTCCTCTCCCGAACCCTCAGAAGGGAAAGAGGCACCGACGAGTAAAGAGAAAAAGAGCAGAAGTGCCATGTCTGTGAAATGACTACAGCGTAAGTGCGGGTACTTAATAACTAACGTGTATAGACTTTTAACGCTTCCTGCGGGCCCTGGGAGCTGTTCTTCGCCCTCCTGTGCACTAGAACCCTCACAACTCTGCTGAGGTGGGCGCCACTAGAATCCCCCGACTTCCCAGAAGAGGAAACCTGTAGAGGGGAAGCAACATGCCCAAGGCCACAGGCCGCAAACCAGACCCTGACTCCAGGCAGCCTGGCTCCAGAGCCCATGCTTGGCCCCTCAGCAATGGCACCTCCGTCCCACAGCTGGCCATCAGGGCGCAGAAGCATGGGCGCTGGCACGTGGCATGGAGGTGTCCTGCAGTGAGATGGCATTTCCGGCTCTGCTGGACTTCGCGATAACAAGACTCTCCAAGCTGGTCCTGGTCCTGAGACATCTTGTCAGGGAACCTTAGAGTCCACGGGCCAGAGCTGAACACATGACAGTCAAATGATTAAAACCAGACAGACAATGTGGAGGACCACATTGCTGTAATTTTATCCATCACAGGCTGGAACACAAAGTGTCCAGTAAGTACTAAGCACTTAATAAATGGTGACTGGCATTATTGTTAACCAAAATAACAACCTGAGAAATTACTCTGACGTGATATTAGTGAGGCATTGACTGTGGTCTAGATTCATTAGTAGTGCACAAGGTCCAGGGAGGGAAGGGGCTCGGAAGTGCTCCCCAGAGCCTCTGCCACCCACTCACCAATCCTGCTGCACGTTCCCCGCGTTCTCATCACACTGGGCTGTTCCCAGGTCTCTGCACTGTGCTCCAGGCCAGGCCTCCTGGAAGGAGGGGACAGGGGCAGACACCACAGCCTGCCCCCTTGCTGCAAACTCAACTTCTGGGAGCAGTCGGGAGGCGTCGATGACGGGCAGGACACTGAGCAAAGGCCGCAGCGAGTAGCTGGCGGGAGACAGTGTATGGGGAGAACCCCACTGGGGGACTTCTCTGATGGGCAAGGGTTATGGAACCATTGCACCTCGTGACGCCTGTGCTCTAGTATTTGTGGATGCAGAAGTCACCCAATGCCAACTCCAAACCTCACTTCAAAAGGCTGGAAGGTTTGCTCCCCCAGGAGGCCAGCCAGGCTGAAAAGCCCAAGTAGCCTGGGACTTCATGGCACAAGAAAGACAGGCAGCCCCACGAGGGGCCAGCGGGGAGATGGTGATACCCAGCCGACCCGCTTAGCTAACTCTCCCCGCTGCAGTGCCAACTGCAAGTGGGGGAGCCACCAAGGAAGGACACCCCAGTCCTTGTGTCCCTCGTCTATAGGCCCAAGATCTGCCCACTGAACCACACACAGAAGGCAGGATCTTGAGAAACGATAAACTTGTAGGCTTGAGCCTCTAAGGTTCGGAACTGTGCACCATATGCCAATAGGTAGCTGAAAAGGGGCTTGAGCCCCTGAGGGATGGTCAGGGACAGAGAGGACGTTGCTGCCCCTGGGAAGCTGCAGAGAAATGGGTTCTCCTCGGGGCTCCAAGAAAACGGGCCTAACAGGCCTCACTTTCAGGCCCAAGCGGTGAAACAAAAGAGCAAAGTCTTCCCCTATTGGTGTGCAGGCCACAGCCTGGTCCCTGGAGACAAACCTCATCCAGCATTTCAGGGGGTTATGCGTTGGGGAGGGGCCACCAGTAAGACAGGCACAGTTCCTTGGGTACGGGGCAAGGAGCGGAGGCCACCCTGGGGCAGCTTCCTGGCCAGCAGAATCCGGGAGCGGCCCGTGAGAGGACTGCTGAGGGCCCAGTGGCTCCTTGGAAGGGTCAGCAGGGACCTCAGTGAGCCCATCTGTGGTGAGCAGAACTGGGGACAGGCCAGGAAGCATAAGTCGTCACTGTCACTGGGACCTCCCTTGTGCCCATACCTAGTGTGTCCGTCAGAAATACAGGTAGTAGCAGGAAGACCTGAAAGTCGCAGCCAACAAAATGCACTCCAGCACACACATGGGCAGCCCCCAGAGGCTCCCCAAACAAGCTGGAGGGCTCTGAATGGGCTGGGTGTGCCAGCCACTGTGGGCAGAGACGGGCCCGGGGACCCACTGTTTCTTACTGCAGTTCTGACCCTCTTGTGATTCGCCCAGGCCACGGTCTCTAGGCTGGAGATTTGGAGAGGTCTTTGCCGAAAGGGTTTTGCCAAGATGTCCAAGCCTGGCACAGAACCTGATCTTCCAGCCCCCCCCCAGGACGACTGCCTCTGAGCAGAACTCTAGAACTAGAAGGTGATTTCTAGAGCCAAGAGGCCTCTGTAGACAAGCAGAAAGTCAGAAGCCATGTGCTCTAGGGGGTTGAGGAGCCGTCTCCCGTGCGGTGAGGGTAAGACTTCAGGGCCAGCTGCGGGGCCCTGGGCCAGGGCGACACAAAGGGCGCTCTAAGCAGCAGGCCAGCCAAAGACACCGTGTCCGTCAAGCACTGAGATCCAGCTCTGGGCACAGGGGAAACAACTGTGACCCATCGGTAGGATGTACCCAGAGCTGCAAGGCCCAACCCGGGCTGGGGACGAAGGCCAGGTGTGCGACACGTACAGCTAACAGCAGCTTCCTCTCCAACGCTGAGCCCTCAGCAGCTCTGACCCCTGGCTCCTTCACTCTCAGGTGGAGCGAGAGACAGTGCACGCTGGGCAGCAGCGTGGGCCTCGCTCAGGCGGCCAAGGCTCCTCCAGCGGGTCGAGCACCCTCGCGTGCTTGTGCACCTGAGCAGCTCAGCTGTGACGCCTCTTCCCGGCCCCCGAGCTGTGCTGTGCTCAGAGAGGTCCCTTTCAGGGCCTGTGCTCGGCTTCTACCCCCAACCCAGGCTCGTCCACACCCCAGCCCCGACCTCAGCCTCCACTCCAGCCTCATCTGCACTGAACATGCCTTGTTGGGTTGGAGCAGGGAATACTCAACAGACTTGTATTAAAAATGCCCTTTAAAATTCAAAAGCTTTGAACTAAAGAAATACCTCAAGAAGTTCTCATGGAAAGTTCAGCTCTGCTGGTTCAATTCACTACACTTAGATGCACCTTTTCAAATAATAGGGAAAAAATGTAACAGGGTCAGGCCCAATCAATATGCTTGTTCAAACGGAATTGCGGGGACTGTGATGTGCGCAGTCTGTGCTCTGCCTTTGTACGCGCCACTCACTCTGAAGAAAGGTTCCTTTGCTGGGGGAGCAATGAACGTGGGAGCCTTTGAGTGGAGGCGGCGCAGCGATGGCGTGTTGACGCACCGGAGGGGCTGCCGTTTCTCCCGTCTTCCCCAGCCTGGGCCCTTTGTTCTTTTCATCACCGCGACGTGCAGCCCGCATTGGCAAAGCCCCTCACACAGCCGAGCATCTGACGCCGAGCGGGGCTCGGGGCTCCCAGCATTGGTCTGCCAGGTCTCAGAAATGTGATTTGTGGATTAGACAAACCATTTGCTGCCTCTTCCCCCTTGGTGAGAACACAAAAGGGCTTCACGTTCAGTGCTGCGCTGCATTGTGGGAAACTCCCGGAGCCCGAGACAAGCTCTCGCCAGGCTCAGCCGGGGTCCGTACCCTCTCCTCCCCCACCCAGGACACTGGAGAGCGACTGCAGGTGGGCAGAGGAGTCCCTGGCCTTGGGCTGCCACCTGGCATAGCCAGAGTTATACTCGGAAACTCCAGTTTCCGCAGAGTCCAGGCGCAGGCGTGACGGCAGCTTGGGCCTTGGGCAGGGCGGAGCGCGGCGGCCAGTCCTGCAGATGGCCACCACCAGCTGGAGAATGAAGGGCGGGCAGACACAGGGCCCCGGCCGCAGCTACTCCACCTGTGCCCACCCAGCGCCAGTACAGCGCAACTACTTGAAGGGCATCCTGGACAAGATGAAGATTCCAGAAGGCCAAGCAAGGATTATGAAAGAATTTTATTCCTAAGCCCTGTTCTGGCTACTTCAAGTGCTTGCGGTGGCTCTTCCTAAACCTGACAGACCTGCCAAGCTCCCCCTGGGCTTAGATGTCGATAAACAGAGGTGGATTCCCACCTCCTTCATCAACTTCAACTCCACTGTTCAACTTGCTCAGGGCCTGGGTGAGCATGAGGAAGGGAAGCTGGGATCACCGGTCACAGAGTTCCCCAGAGCGGTCCCCACCCTGGAGGTCCCTGAACAGCCAGGACTTTATAGGTAGCCCCATCTCACCCCAGGGAACCAGAGTCCTCTCAGAGGGCTCGAGGGCCACGTCACGCTGCCCCTTACACAGCCGCCTTTTCTGAGCACGGAGCGCTTCGTGCCGAGCCTGAGCTGAGGGCCGGTCACACTCTCAGATTGAAATCTGGGCCATGAGTCTCATGCCACAGCACCCACCCTGGGCACACTCTGGAAACAGCAGCCAGAGCTGCCATGTTCCTGCATACCCGGGACTGTGATGTGTGAAGCAGAAACTGTGGCCAACACTATGAGGACCCCTGGCATGTTTCCACGGAGAAAATGTCTACAGATGGCTACGCCGTGGGGGTTTCTCTGAGGGACACCACCGAATCCAGTTATGGAATCACCCCACTCCACCCCTTTCATCTGTTACTGCAACATCTCCAAGTAATGTTTAAAGCTATAAGGTTTTTTTTTAAATTCAAAAAGATCAGTAGCTAAACAGGCAGCAGTATGCTCTGTCCAGAATGCTTCAGAGCCTACTTTCCCAGTTTAAATAGCTGGAAAGTCAGTACAAACCTCGACGCTCTCCTTGGCAGGGGAGAAAACTGCCATAACAACAAGCTTGGAAACACACACATCCCTCAACTGAGCTGGCCTCATGCCGTCTGCCCTAAGCACACATCGCCAGTCAGGACGAATTAAACACAAAGCCAGTTCGCAATGGCCCATCACTAACCCACTTCACTGGAGGGAGTAGAGGCGTGTGGGCTGGAAGGGGGCCCGCGGCATCCGTCCCCTGCGCTATCCTGGATTGGGTTGCGGCGCGGCTGCCAACCCAGCCCCACACGGGAGTCCACAGCCCGGCGGCGCCTCGACGGGTCCGGCGGGGGCCACCGCAGGCAGCTGCTGACGCTGTGACAGCCAGCCGCAGCCTGGGAGCCAGGCCTCCGCCCTGGTGTGCCCAGAGGCAGTCAATGGCGCGGAGCTGTCATCAGAAGGCTTTCCAGAGGGGCCACACCAGGGATAAGAGCTGCCTGTCGGGGTCTCCCGAGGCAGGAACCTAACAGGCCCCTTGTGAGAGAACACGGCCGCCAGGAAACAGGAAACGGGTCGGGTTAATGTTTTAATCTGTACATGACGTTTCTGTTTTGTTTTGTTTTTTGCAAACCATTATGCTTTTATTTAAATTAACTTTTCCTTGCAAAATATTCTTTTAATTTTTCCAACAAAATCTTATAAAGGCAAAAATAAAATTTTATTTTGGCAAATGTCATGAAGTTGATACTGGCAGCATATGGAGTTAGTTAAAAATAGACCACAATTTCTAAATATAGTCAAGATTTTTTTTTTCTGAGTACAGTCATAGATTTTCATTTAAAGTGGGGCTCCGCCCGATGGAAGTTTTCAGTTCTTCCTTTTAAACATTGTTTTCTGTATGCAGCACATGACGAGACGATTTTAAAGGACCATAAACACTGTGCCTGACTTGAGCCTCTTCCTCCTCCTCCTTTGGGGCTGGAAGTTATCTTGCTGCGGTGGCCTCGCTGGTGACGGGCTCCTCAGGGCTGGCGGATGGCACGCTGCCTACCCGCCTGCTGCCAGACCCAAGCCCGGGACCCCAACGGGAAGTCCTCCTGGGCAGGCAGTAAAGGTTCCTGTCATGCCTGCTTGGCGGGAGGGCGGAAGTCAGTTTTACATTGATGCCACCCAGAGTAATTTATTGCTGTGATACAAAAAGGTGCTTCCTCTCACATCTTCTGTACTTCAAAATGTATTTTTTTTTTTAATGAAACTGAGCTGCTTCTTTCAGAAGAGCCCCTTGCAGAGAGAACCAGCCGGCGAGCGGAGGAACCCAGGGCTCTCAAGCACACCGCTGCCCCCGAACCAGAAGCAAGGGCAAGGCACAGACGCGGCTCCACGCGCATCCCGGACGAGCGGCCCCGGTGCTGGTCACCGGGGCAGGTCCGGGACAGCTGCTGCCTGCAGAGAGAGCCCTCTTCGCAGGACAGAACAACCGGCGAGCCCAGCGCGGAAGCCCAGGGGAAGCAGCACCCCAGATCCACCTTCGGCCCGAAGGCCAGGCAGCTGAACGGGCTCCTCTCGTCCTGTCCGCCTCCCGAGGCACAAGGACCTGATTCTGTGTGTGTAGCTGCCAGCCCCGCCGCCTCACCTTCCCAGCCACGCAGCCCTTGAGGTGAACAGTATAAAATGTATTCTGATTCTAAAATACAGTGTGTATCAAAAGTGCCTTTGTCACGTGTAAAAAGGGGTCTGAACCAGAACAAGTAGAGGTGGGTTAGGACCCTGCGGAGACGCCTCACGGTAGATGTGCTGCTCCTTCCGCCGCCAGAACCCTGCTCAGCCTCAAGGGGTCTCCACGGGGCAGAGAGGCCAACCTCCCGGGAGGAGCTGCTTCTGCTCGGCCCTGGCTCCAGGCTTCTCTGCACACTGGGTCACGGCTCGGGCACTGCCTGGGCTGGCGAAAAGCACAGGAGACAATGAGAGGCTGGCAGATTCCTGCCTGCATCTGGGGAGCAGGCATGTGGCACACACACACACGCACACGACGGGAGGACAGACTGACAGACAGACAGACAGAGCAGCAAGGAGGGTCTTGGGCTATGCGGCCGCTGCCAAGGGACCTTCAGCCTGCAGGTCTCAGACACTGAGCTTCATCCTCCCTCTAATTCCAGGAAATGCAGACATACACTGGCTCCTAAATTTGATCCTGCCCAACACGGAGGCCTGTGGGGTCCGGTCGCGGCCCTGCCCCCCCATTCATGGAGTGCCTCTGGGGAACTCAGCCTCCTGGGCCCCATCCTTCTAATCTAGAAGTAGAGTGATCACAGTGACGCTGGGAGGGAACAGGAACACGGATGGGCTTGAAAAGCACACTCAAGGTCAAATGCAAACCCACGCTGGCACCAAATCCCGGGCAACAGGGCCTCCGTCCTGCCTGCCTGTGCTGGAGCAGCGCCCCTCCCCGGAGGAGCACGCACGCCCTGCTCTGGCTCTGGCAGGCCCACGGGCCCTCGCAGGCCAGCAGCAGGTTCCCCAGGTGCCTGGTTACGGCCTGCTCCGCGGTTCCAGAGAGCCCGGCCCAGGGAGACTGTCTGCCTCCCGCCCTGGACTGGCTGAGCCCTCTGCCGCTCCAAAGCCGGGGTGCCCCGGGCGGAGGACACCTGCCCTAGGACCGACCCCAGCCCACCACTCTCTCCTCCAGTCGCCCAGAGCTCCCGGGGGTCCCTATGAGCCCGCAGGTGGCCATGAGAACAAAGGCTCCGGACTCGCCCCCGAGGCTTCAAACCTGACACTTACAAGCTGTGACTCCCGGTAAGTCCCTCAACGTCTCTGAGCTTCGTTTCCTCATCTGTAAAAGGGGGCAGATATCTTCATAGGGTTGCTGTGTGCATCACAAGAGCTCCTTACACAATGCCTGACACCGGGTGGGTACTCACAACATTAATCACAAGCTCGCGGAAAGGACTGAGACAGGAACTCTGCAAACGGCTGGATGGACGTGAGAGGCACGACTGCCATGCGGCCGGCCTCAGCAGCGCTGTCCAGGGGGCAAGGGCTCCACAGCGGGGCCCAGACCTTGCGCCTCCCGAGAGGGACCGGCCACCGGCCTCCTGGCTCCTGGCGCACGCTCCTTCCCTACCCACCGCCTCTCACGGCCATGTCCATTCAGAGGCCTTCGCGGAGGGGCCGGGATGTCCTTGGCAGCCGAGGCCCGTTTCACACCTCCGGCCTTCCTTTCTCTCTACCCTAACGTGCTCCGTGACTCCGAGCGCAGCGGCGCCCACCCTCCGATGCCAGGGCCAGACCTCAGTGCCCTCAGACCTCTGAAGTCTTGCAGTTTTTCCCCCTTTGGCAAAAGCCCACCAAGGCCAAGATTCTTTTCCCACCCTGAGATCTGCAGCGTGGCCCTCGGGAAGGCCAGCGGGAAGCACCTGCGCGCCCTGGGCCCTGGAGAGCTTGGGGCGGCAGCGGTGCCCAGTTCCTAAGCGCCCAGCTCCCGCCTGCCTATGTCCCGGCTGGTCCCCAGCGGCCGCTGTGCCAAGGGGAGGAAGCGGAGAGCAGGAGCGAAGTTAGCACAGCAGCGGCGGCAGCGGCAGAGGGAGGGCATGCTGGGCACTAGGGGCGAGGGCGCAGGCACGCCAGGCGGGGGCTCCTCTTACTTGGACGGTGTTAGACAAAGGTGTAGTGGAGTCCGCTGCTTAAGGGGGGATAAGGCGGCACCGTCCTGGAGGACAGGGGGGCTTTGGGCGGGAGGAGCGCCGGCTGCTGCGCTAGACGGAGCACACGGGAACGGAGCAGCGTCAGACTCACGTGCTCCCAGCACCCCGCGCCTGCTTGTCAGGACTGGGGGACTGCCTCGGGGGCCACGGACCGTCCGAGAGGGAGAGAGCGAGCACGGCCGCCGGGAGGCCGCTGCGGGGTTAGGGGTGCGCCCTCTGGGGGAGGCGGCGAGGGGCAGATCCAAGTTAGAGCAAGCGCGGCAGAGGGGGGCACTGCAGGGAGGGCTCCGAGGGCTCCGAGGGCCTCTAGGCGGAGGCCGGATGGGCGGCCCTGGCCACACTGCACCCGACCCCTCTCGGCCCTAAGGACCTAAGGGATTCTGGGACCTGATACAGGCGAGGGAGACCCCCGCCTCCTGCCGTCACCACCCACCCAGCCTCCGGGGCTGCGGCAACGCTCTGCTCCCCGCGCCAGGCCTCTCAGGGCCCAGCCTGCGGACCCCACCACTGTCCAACGCAAGACCCTTTGCTGGCGCTGGAGGGCACCCCTGCACACTCTACGGCCATCTCCAGCCAGAGGAGCACCCAGCCCGGGCACCGCCTAGACACAGTGACCTCTGGCACTGGGCAGAAACACCAGGCAGAGAGCAGGGGTACCAGAGGGGAGGCCTGGGTGCAGGGAGGGGCCGGAGGGGAGGCAGCCTTCGTAACACACGCCCAGACACGCACATGGGCACACACATGTGCTCCTGCTCCGTGGTGGCATTTTTCAAACTGGCCAGCAAAGCCCTGCTTTCCGGTCCCGCTTTCTGGCAGAGGGGACTCCCGATACGGTGAACAGAGGCTTTGGTTTGGGACCCAGCAGGGCCAAAGGGCCCCTCTGCATTTCCCAGCAGGGGACCCCAGCGCTCTGGGCGCTTCCGCCCTAGTCCTATGAGGAAAGAGACGAGCTCAGTGGCTCAGGGGTCTGAGAAAGCTGCAGCTGAAGAGCAGCCCCTCCCCCACAGAGCACCCTCATGGGGTCGCAGCTGGCCCCACCTGCCAGTGGCCACCGGCCCTCTGGCCCTGGGACAGCCCCGGCCTCAGAGCTGGCGCCGCGGCCTTACCTGCCACCTGCTTGCTGCGCTGCGAGGCTTCGGAGGCCAGGGCGTAGGAGATGCCAATGATGCGCTCCTGCTCCTGCAGCTGCGAGTCCGGGTCGGCCAGGCTGCCACAGCCCCGGGCTGCGGACGGCTGCAGGTTGCACATGCTGCGGGTGCAGAGGGCGGCCGTGGGCCTCGCTGCCCTGGCAGCGTCCCGGGTGCAGGTTTCCCTTGCCTTGCGGATCTCGGCACTTGGGTGGCACAGATACGCACTGGGGGCTCTCTCCCGGGACAGGCTGGTGCCCCCTGGACACCCAGCCGTCAGGGCTCTGCCCCTTTCAGGAGGGACACAGGTCTCCGGTCAGGGGCTTGGCGAGAGGCCCTGTTGACGCACACACAGAATGGCTGACCTACTCTTGCACAGGAGGCTCACGGCATGTTTCTACGCCTGTGGAGACCCCTAGCACGGAAAAGCCCCCCCCCAGACCCAGCCCCGTGAACGGGCCCTCGGCGCACGGCCGGAGCCCCGGCTGCCTCTGCAGGTCCAGGGAAGGGAGCACAGGCCCACGGGCCAGGAGGAGCACGCCGGAGCTGCTCGGACCGCGTCCACTCACTGCCGTGCTTGCCAGGTTCTCTCAGCAGAGTCTGCAGTGGGGCCGCGGTGACCACCTCAGCCTTGTGTCTCTTGCCCGCCAACGAGCGGGGCTCACCGGGACTAGGACAGAGGTGGTGGACATGCCCAGCCTGCCCGGCCTGGGTCCCAGTGGCCGAGACGCCACTCGAGGTCGGGTGTGGGCTGTCACATCCAACAAGCAAGGGCTGACCTTGAGCGGGTGAGGATGCTGCGGATCTTCTCTGCCTTGCGGTAACGCGCCTGCAGCTCCTCCAGGCTGGGTGGCTCCTCAGGATCCAGCTCCACGTAGCGCTCAGGGATGGAGACTTTCTCGGGTTTGGACAGCTGGGTGAGGACCAGGGGCAGCGGGCTCAGTGCTCTGGTCTGGGACCTGCCTCCCCCGCACGGAAGGGCGCAGCGCCCAGCAAGGTGAAGTCACTTGCTAAGGTCACAAAACCCGGGTCCGCGGCCGGAGCTCGTCTGCCCTGCTGCAGCAGATAAGCTGGTACAGGCCAAGAGGAGCCAGGCCAGGGTCACACGACCGCACCGAAAGGTCTGAGGAGCAGAACGCTAATCCAGGGTGCCCTCCAGCTCCTGCGGCCTCCTCCAGCGCCCGCCCGGGGCCCTCCAGCTCCTCCCCAGCCTGGCTAAGGCCGTCCCAGGGACTCTCCTCCCTCTGACTGCAGTCTGGGCCGTCTTCCCGCGTCCTCTCCCTGCGCCTGCCGCTTCCTCCTGTCACCCTGTGTCTCCCACCAGAACAGGGCCCGGGCCCTCGGTGGCCTTTCAGCAACTTTCTCCAGTGGACGACGATGAAAGGAGACGCCCTCCTTTCTGTCCTAGAACAGTTCCTCTGCTCGGACAGGGGGCAGCGACACCGCATCTACCAGCAACTGCGAGCTCAGCCTGCTGAAGTCCCGCTCAAGACTCAGGACACTGAAGGCAACTTTTGCAAACACACGTTAAAATGGGGTTGGCTAAAACTCTTTTTAAAAACAAGCTAAATACTGACCCAGTCCTAGGCAAATCTGGTCTTGGGAAAAAAAATCAAAATGGAATCGTATTGACCCAGGGCACTTAACATAAGGAAAGCGACTGTTAATCAGATCTCACACCCCAGCCATTGGTCTTCAGCCGGACTGTGGACGTGGCCAGCTGGCAAGCACCGTTCACGCCCGCTGACCTCTGTAAAGACCTCTTCCCCAGGGCTGGAGGGTTAGCTCAGTGGTTCTGGTGCCTGCCTCACAAGCGCAAGGTCCTGAGTTCGATCCCCGGTAACCACATATAATGCTGGGTGTGGAGACACGCCCACCAACAATCAACACCGCATACCACAATGCCGGACGTGGTGGCTCACGCCTGTAATCCCAGCACTCGGGAGGCAGGGACAGGAGGATTGCTGAGTTCGCGGTGGCTTGCCTGGGCACCATAGTGAGCTCAGGGC
>PVIC010042283.1:0-15871 GCA_004025085.1 Thryonomys swinderianus
AAAAAAAAAAAAAAGTCTGTTTGGCTGGACTGTGGTGAATTATTTGATAGGTAGGAGAAAAACAATGAAGCAGTGAATTGTAAGTGAAGACAGTGAGTTGAGATTTTATTTTCATTCTGATAATTTTACTCTAATTTAGATCATTCTGATAATTCTATTCTAATTTAGAAACATTGAATGGAGTGCTATGGAATTTGTCCTGAATAGCATGTGGAGTATGAAGAATATGAAAGCCAGTGACAGCAATGTAGAAAAAGGCTAGGAGGTTAACACTCAGGTGAGCAAGGGAGGTACTGGACAAGGTGTTCAGTGGGGATGGTCACAGTGTAGGTACAAGTGGGACAGAAGAGTCACTGGATCTTTAGGTGGAGGTGACCAAAGAGATGAAGCAGCTCTGTTTTACTTGGAACTGTGCTCATACAGCTATTAATGATCATGACTAAAGACATTTAAAAGCAGAAAGAGTCTAAAGATGAGAAAGATGAGGTAGATCAGAGCTGGAACTGAATCAAGATTTTGTTTTGAACTTTTTTTTTTTTTTTTTGAGACAGAGTCTCACTTTGTAGTTCAGGCTGGCCCTGAGGTTACTAGGTAGCCCAGGTAAGCGTCAACTCAGAAATCATCCTGCCTCTGCCTCCTGAGTGCCGGGATGACAGGCATGAGCTCCCAGGCCTGGCACTGGGCTATGTGGTACTGATTGCTGGTGGGTGTGAGTCACCACATCCGGTATCATTCTATGTGGTTACCGGGGATTGAAACAGAGACCTTGCTCTTGCTAGGCAGGTGCCGGAACCACTGAGCTAAATCTCTGGCCCCATGAAGTTTCAAATTATCAGATGTTGATTGGATGCTTAAGTGGAAATGCTCAGAAGCCATTTCATTATATTCTATCATTGGGTTATTCAGTTTAGTAGGTCATTTAATAAGACCTTTTGATGTCTTCTCTAAGCTAAATGTAGGAACTTCATCATTTCCTCAGAGGAAATATTTGCCAGTCTTTCCTCAGAATGGTTGTCATTTTATTGATAAATAAACTGTTCAGAAGTAGAAGGCTTTAATCATCAGATTAGTGCAATAAGTCCATATGAGAGAGAAGAGAGGTGGAGGCGAGGCTAGGAAGATAGGGAAGGGCAGGCGGGAAGAAGGGTGGGGGAGAAGGGGAAAGGATGAGAAGAAAAAATTAAGGGTAGGGCAGGGAGAAAGTTATAGAGGAAAGAAACCTGAAATATACACACCACAAAACAAAATATTTCTTTTTATTCATTTGGTAGAAAGTGTAAAAACATAGAAACAACTCAAACATGTACCAGTTAGATAGAGATATAAATCATGTTGACTTTATACACTACAATATTGAGAGCTAAAATCCATTAGAAACAAAGTGACTAAATTTGAAAAACACAGTGTTAGTAGTAACAAGTTGCAGAATGCACACAAAGGATGGTGCTGTCTGTGTAAGATATAAAGCACACGGGATGGTGTTCTGTATGTTGTATGAATCCACGCCTATGAATAGACAGCTTGCAGGGAGGACTGATGCACCTCAGCATGGGCATAGGAACTCCTACAGCAAGCAAGACACGGAGACCAAATCAACATTTAACAACCTCTAAAATGACTCAAGACCAGACACCAATTTACCCTGAGTTGTAGAAATGCATCTTATTGTCAGTGCTTCTTAGAATGTGCTTCTACTTTTACGTCTGGCCCACTGTACAACAGAAAAAGCCTTCACAGTCTAAGCACTTTATTTCTCTTTTAAAACAGGATTGATTCCAAAGGTGGAGGAGAGCATTGCTGGTTTATACGTTAGGGCAATCCATGATTCTTTTCATTTAACAAGTGGAAAAGTCTCTGAGGAAGAAGTAACTGGGTAGAGTGTTACGGTCTAAGCAATGGTATTTCAAAATATTGCTTAGGTTATACATTTTCAGGTCAAACTCTCGTCTTAGTGAACTTTGTTATAAATCCACATAGTTTTCATTTGTATCATCTTATAATGCTGCAGTACATTCATCTTCTCACGATAATCTTTACCATGATAATCTTTACCATGATTGGTTACATTATAATTTTTGATGGCATTATGATTTCCTCTTCATCTCCTCTGATTCTACTACCCTAGTTTGTTTGCTGAAGTGAATAATTTTCTGGGTCACTGTATATGTTTAGTGTATTATTTTGTTAGGAATGTTGGAAATTAATCCAAAGTAATTTAGAGAAAACACAATACCTATTTTAAATTTTACGGATCTGATTTAAAGAAGTTCCACTTGGTTGTAAGTGTTCCTGAGGATGGAAGAGTGGTTACTCCACGGGCTTTTAGGGTTACTTGTATTTTTCTGTTGAAAATAGATGTTGTGTTGGAAAGCAGTAAGGAAGAGCAGGACTCCGAGACAAGGAAGCCCTCTCTACAAGAGATGTGTTTATTTTAAATCTCATGGAGAGTCACATGGATCACTCTGACATTTTTACTTGCAATCTAAAGTTTATTCTTATTTCACTACACTACACTATTAAATCCTGAACAGATCAAAATCTGCCCAGGCTGTTTATAAAAAAAACATAAGTTTTATATAGATGATATATAAACTTGATATGAAGCTTATTAAAACTAAAATGAATTGAAAGGAACTTGAAAAATCACAGTGGATTATTTTCTGAATAATTTCATGTAATTGACTTGTAAATCTACACGTCTGATTGTGGAAAGACCCCTCATTACATGTAAAGTAGATTTTACATGAATTTAACATGTGCATTATTAGTAAGATATATTTAACTTTTTCACTACATTTCTTTATATGTGAGAGGGGGAAAAATAGCCCATCAGCATCTGAAGAACAAGATGGCTACATGACATGTACATTGAGTTTTCCTAGATCTTCCCCTTAGTTGTTTGTGTTTTTTTCTTCTTGAATCTTTCTTTATTGATAAAATTGCATTAAATCTTTTGTTGAGGATCTTTTACCATAACACAAACTTACAGGAAACACTTTCTTGTATACATATGCAATTTTTCCCCACTACATTCACTAGCCAAGTAAATATGGTTGACGAGAGTCCTTGGCATTCTACAAAAGCACAGGCTGTGGGGATCCTCATTAATCTTCTGGTAGTTTCTGCTGTCAGCTGTTTCTAAAGTTCCTTGTCTTGTAAAGTATTTGTGGTGAAGCAGGAGCATTTTTGGTATTCTCTAGGCAGTGTCATCTAGCCAGGCCCCAACAAAAGCCACGACTCCCTTTCAAACAGATTCAACCTCTGCTGTATTATTGGCTGGAGTTCTGGGCCATGAAAGGGAGACACTATTTGTTTAACTGCGTTTCACAATACAAACAACCCAAGAAAATCCAACTCTTCTGATCTGCTTCTGTGACTTCTGATAGTAATATGGTTTTATTCTTAGAGTCAGAAAAATTGGTTTGCAAACAGATGTTGGGACTCTTTTAAAGTTTGTGAGCATTTCTTTAAATATTATACCTTGACAATATAGCTGTGTGGAATTATGAGACTAAAGAGAGTATCTTACTGATTACACAAACAATAACATGTCATCAGTCCATAAAATGAATTTCATGTTAAGGGGCAAATGGGAAAGGCTGCAAATTAAAGAAAATTAATAAATCATTTAAGGAAAATAAATTCTGTTCAACTTTAAATGTGTTTCCTGTTTATAATAATGATCAATAAATAATTTTAATTCTAAAGTTATGACCGAATAATCTTTCTTGAAAAGGGATGGCTTTTCTAAACATTGTAAAACATTTCCTCTTAAACCTGAGAAGTGTGCGATGTGAACTTTTATTTACAATGCCCTTAACCCATTAAAATAGTGACAATGTATAAAAGAGGAAATAACAGAAGTCATCTGGCACAAGGCCTCAGTTACTTTGTGTAGTCTGTATGCATTTTGGGAAGTAGCATGATGATACTTTATAAAATTATCTCTTTAGGAAGATCAATTTCAAAGGTAATCATTCCCTTTTCTGAAAAAGCTCTTTCATTCGAGTAAAATTACACTTAAAATCAATAATAATAATAATAATAATAATAATAATAATAATAATAATGTAAGAAAGGCCGTTTATATTCATGAAGTGCCTCCTCGAATATCTTCCCTTTTTAAAAAGTAAACACACATAGCCAGGCGTGGTGGCTCACACCTGTAATCCCAGCACTCAGGAGGCAGAGAGAGGAGGATTGCTGAGTTCGAGGCTTGCCTGGGCTACATAGTGAGCTCAGAGATAGCCTGAACTACAAAGCGAGACCCTGTCTCAAAAAAAAAAAAAAAAGTAAACACACAAATACACACAGGTTTCTTTAGAAGAGAATAAAGACATTAAAATGTATTCACAAAATCCAAGTCAATCTGAACAGCTGCACTTGGACAAAGAGTATAGCACACCCAGACCTGGGATTCCCAAGGTGCAATCTCCCCAATAACAGTATCTGAATTTCCTAAGGACTTAGACCTGCCTCAGCCTTCAGGGGACCTCAAGTGCACTGATGTCTGAGAGTATCTGGCTCCTGCAGCACGTACAGTTCACAGGGAACAATTGGGACCTAGATCAGCCAGTCTCCCTAATATTTCAGACCCCGAGTCCTGGCTGTGGTGGCTCATGTATGTGATCCTAGAGCTCTGGAGGTTGAGGAGGGAGCATTGCCAATTGAAAGTCAAACAGAGTCATGTAGCAAGTTCAGGGCCTTGCTGTATAATGTGAACTTGTCCAATATAAACCAGAGGAAGCACAAGCTCATCCTAGTTATTTAATAAATGAAGGTAAGTGTCTCCTGCTTCATTATACATCTTGCATTTCTCGAGCAAGCACCATGTTTGGTAAGTGAGGAAATGGAAATATTTCCTGTTCAAATACAAGATGGAATTTTGAAAATCTTTCTGAAAGGTGTGACTCGGGAACACCAGAGTGCATTCCTGCAAGAGCACTTAACAATATTGGTGGAGAGTTTCATTAAGTGATCAGAGTTGGATCGATTATTTCTTCTACCTCCCAACACAAAGACACTACTCATAGCCCAGTTTTACATTCACAAGTCACAGCGGCCTTCTCCGACTTCTATTATTTTAGTAAAATAGCTATGACAGAAGAAACAAAATGTCAAATTTTAAACATAATTTTCTGGTAACTTTGTTGGAATACAGTAGGGGTGTGATGAGCTAGTGATTTATTTTGAGAAAACTTGCTCATAGCTAACTATATTTCTGACAGAGTATATTGTATTCTAGTAATAATTGTGTTAAAATACATGAAATTTTGCTATGTAAGTGTACTTTTAAATAATCTTCTCCTGCCAATCTCCAAACGTTTCTACTGTCATCAAACATTATCACATTCATAAACTTGAAGAATATAGGCAAACATGCTTAATTTGCATTTTAGTTTTCTTTCAGTACATTAGCGCTAAATGTATTCTTAAAATTTCCTTTTTTTTTTTTTTTTTTTTGAGACAGGGTCTCGCTTTGTAGCTCAGGCTGGCCCTGAGCTCACTCTGTAGCCCAGGCAAGCCTCGAACTCAGCAGCCCTCCTGCCTCCTCTGCCTCCCAAGTACTGGGGTTACAGGCGTGAGCCATCACATCTGGTACTGTGGTAATGTGATACTGATTGCCAGTGGGCATGAGTCATCATGTCCAGTATTATTGTATGTGGTTACTACGTATCAAACCAGGAACCTTGCACTTGCTAGGTAGGAGCCAGAACCATGGAGCTAACTCTCCAGTCTCAAATTTTATTTTCTTAAAATTGCCTATGCCTTTTTAATTAAGCTTATTGGAACATTCTATTATACAATATGATCACATTCATTATCAAGAATTTGTATCTGTACATGATATATCTTAGGTCTTGTTTTTTTCCATACTCCTGTCCCTTCCTCCTTATTTACAAAAGCTTTGTTTCCATTTTTTCCTTCTTTTCTCATATTTTTTCCTTTCCCTTTTACCCCTCCCATCCCAGTATTTAAAAATATCCAACACTGAAAATAGTGCCTGGTGTAAGACAGTTATTCACTTAATACTAGGTATTGCTATTATTTCTATTTTAACACTTCAAAGTTAGTTTTTCAAAACCAGTAAGTTTAAAAATGTATCATGGAGTGATAGTAATATTAAAATGCTCTTGATATATTAGGAAACATGTTTAAGTGTTTCATTACAATTCACTTATAGATAATATAGTATTTGTTGGCACTGTTAACATGACTAGATATTCACCTGTCTTCTTGTTGAACTTGTCCCATGACGTGTTGATAAAAACCTGAGAATAGGGCTGGAAGGTTAGCTCAGTGGTTCTGGCGCCTGCCTCGCAAGCGCAAGGTCCTGAGTTCGATCCCCGGTAACCACATATAATGCTGGGTGTGGAGACACGCCCACCAACAATCAACACCGCATACCACAATGCCGGACGTGGTGGCTCATGCCTGTAATCCCAGCACTTGGGAGGCAGAGACAGGAGGATTGCTGAGTTCGTGGCGGCTTGCCTGGGCACCATAGTGAGCTCAGGGCCAGCCTGAACTACAAAGCGAGACCCTGTCTCAAAAGCAAACAAACAAACAAACAAACAAAATCTGAGAATAGCAATAGTTAAGCAAATGCTGTGCAAAGCAGTCATTCTTTGAGAGATGTAACCCACACACCTACCTCCGTTTTTGCCATGTGCTTTAAGTCACTCTGTGAAAGTAGTGTGATAAACTGCACATCAGGAATGGGAACACGTCCATTTTCACCATCTGTTCCTAATTTCTAGAGCTGGAGCCTCTGAATCATTAAACTCCCATGTAAAATGTCAAGATGGTGTTAGAAATCACATGCAATTCAGAAGAACTGGCAGGACTTGAAATCGTCTGAGAAGATATTGATAGCTGCATGACCTCTCAAACCTTTACTCTCAGATGACCCTGAATTTAACTTTTAAAATTTCTATAAGTTTATAGTTCTTCCAAATATATGTTCAGTCTAACTGTATACATATTATATTTCTATATTCGCACAGAAGGGTGTGCCATATTCACTTTTCTCTTTCATTTTGGGTAGTACAGCATTTAGTGTGTCCTATAGTCTCCAAATTAAGAAATTTTGTAGCTGACACAATCTCACGACAGAATTTTAGTGTCTGTCTTAAGAAATCACAGCTTCGTTTTTCTCCACAAATAGGAAGTTATTTCATGTTTCTCAAGGGATATGGACTACAGTGTTTATTGTACGTATTTGTGTCATCCGTGGCGACTGCCAGAAACTTCTAAAATACTTGTCTGAGTTGAGATCTCATCCTACACACACATGGGTTTCAGTGGGGTTTGAAAAGATACCAAAATCTGGTTGGCTATAAAATATCTCCATCCTTAGTCTTCTAATGTGCTGGAGACTTCCCTCATCAATTATTGTTCTACGCCAGGATGGAAAGCTATGGCTAAGATGCAAATTTCCTCTAGTTTATATAGACAACATGTATTCAGCATTTATACCGAAACAAGCATCACAGTTTGTGGCTCCCGGGATCACACACATGCCAGCCTGTGTAGACCTCTGCCATCTAAGTCCCAGGCAAACGGATTGAAGGGGCAGTTATGTGGAGGGTGTTCTGCTCACTCTCTCAGGAGACAAATGGTCCCCTAACTAGTTAATCATACAATGTACCCAGAGACATTTGTCAGGTTGAGAGTAGCAATTGTTTGGAAAAATGCTTCTTAGGAGTGTTGGTTCACCGAACATTGGTTCCTAAAGCGTAAGAATTCCTGAAATCATTCTGACTTTCCTTGTTTTCTGCTCATTAACTTTCTGGGAACCAATTGCTGATTGTGTGTCCCTTCATGCTCTCTCTCCACTTTATATCTCTCTTGAAATGACGTAAGGAAGTCATGATGAGCTCACCACTGTCTCTGACTCATACTGTTGTTGGTGCCCTGCTGCTCCATTCTTCTGTGCTTTAAATATTTATGTCTACGTTTAGGCCTATTCCCTATGCAGCTTCTTTTGTGCCATCTTGTTTTTCTATTTTCTCTTACCGCATTTTGACTCTGGCTCAGTCTCTTCTTTTGCCTTCCCAAGAAGCTGATGTGGTGGTTTTGACTCCAAGGCTAAAATCAAACACTACACAGTTGCTATGCACTTTGCCCTCATGCTCAGACTCGTAGCAGTAGAGGAGACATGGCCTTTCTGTCCTGTGTCACGCATAGCACCGGATCCACCTTGGCTTCTGTTCTGCCTCAGTATCTGCCTAGAGGAGTGTGGAGAGCCAAAGGGCAACCGCGCCCAAAAGATAGCACTGAGGAAGTAGGTCAGGCGGTCTGAACCGCTGAAAAACAAGTCTATATCTGCTGAAAAACAAGTCTATATTTAGGCATTGCCTGATCAGCCGGTTCGCTTCCGCTGTATAGCCGCCTATCCCAGAATGCCACGTGTCCTCCAGGCATTGGCTGATGACTATGTATATATATACTGGGAGAGGCCTGTGGAAGAGAGCTTTTTTGTTTTTGCTCAAGCAAAGGATCCTGAATAAAACAGCAGAAAGAAGAGTTCGCGGTCACGTCTTCCTTGCTGGTCGAGGGGGAAGCGACAGAGGAGGGACAGTGCAAACTGTTTCTTCAGTTAGTTTGTATTGGTTTATAGTTTCAGTATTTAATGATTATATTCCTATCAGGAACTTGGTATACATACAGAACACATTTTAATTCTTTTTATTTGTTTGTTTGCCTCTCCTTTTCTCCCTCCTGCCTCCTCCATCTTTGGTACCTTTCCCATTGGCAAAATGTCGATTTATCTATTTTCCTTTAACTTTCTTTTATTTTGCTCTTTCTTTATATTCTTGGTTTTTCACATAAGAAAAACCATGGCATATTTCAGTTTGTCTGATTTACTTGGCTTAGCATTATGTACTCAAGGTGTACCCATTTTTTGACAGATAACTCAAGTTTATCCCTCTTTATGGCATTCTGATTCTCCCTTCCTTCCTTCCTTCCTTCCTTCCTTCCTTCCTTCCTTCCTTCCTTCCTTCCTTCCTTCCTTCCTTCCTTCCTTCCTTCCTTCCTTCCTTCCTTCCTTCCTTCCTTCCTTCCTTCCTTCCTTCCTTCCTTTCCTTTCTTTCTTTCTTTTCTTTCTTTTCTTTCTTTCCGGTACTGGGGATTGAACTCAGGCCCTTGTGCTTCCAAAGTAGGCGTGGTACCACTTGAGCTAAATTCTTGGCACTTATCCCTCTTTATGGCAGATTAGTATTTCATTGCATGCACATACCACATATTCTTTATCAGCAAATATGCTGCTTCCAAGATTTAGCTATTATGAATTGTGCAGCCATAAACATGAGTATCAGGTGTCACTCAAATGTGATGTCCTTAACATTTTCAGACAGGAATCTTCTAGGAGAAGCTGGGTCAAATGAAACCCCTAGTTTTAGCCTTTTGAAAAATCTTCACTCTGATTTCCTTAATGGTTGCACTAGATTACAATCTAGCAGCAGTGTGAAAGGGTTGCTTCTTCCCCACAGCCTCACCATGATTTGTTGTTATTTATTTATGACAGCCATTCTTTTAAGAGTAAGATAGAATCTCATTGTTGTTTAGTTTACATTTTTCTAATGGCTAGAAAAATAGAATATTTTTCATGTATTTATTGGCCACCTGCACTTATTCTTCAAGGCAGCATCTGTTCACTTTAATTGCCCACTTTTTTATTAAGGATTTTATTCTAAGAGAGCTAGTTTTTTTGGTTCTTTATATATTCTAGATATTGGCCTTCTGTCCAAGGAATGGCTAGCATTTTTTTTTCCATTATGTAGTTTGTCTCTTCACTATGTTAGTAGTCTCTTGCTGTTCAAAAACTTTTTAACTTCATATGATTCCATTTGTTGATTCTTGATGTCATTTCTTTTGCAACTGGGGTTCTGTTCAGAAAGTCTTTGTTTATGACTGTTAACTTTTACCTATTTCATCTTCCAAGAGATTGAATGTTTCAGGCTTAATATCTGTTTCTGGATAGCAAGTTTTCCTAGCACCATTTATTAAAGTGGCTTTCTCCCTCCAGTACGTATTTTTGAGGGCCCCAAAATAAAATAAAATAATGGTAATAATAATTGCTAACATTACTCCTTTTTATATATACAATGCTTTGTGTATACGGTTTTGCATTTGTTATTATGTCCAATTTTCACAACAGTTCTAGGAGCTATAATATCACTACACTTACCATGATGAAATTAAGGGAAAACTTGTTTGGGATGACTACTGTTGATCTGGGCGACAGTCATGGAACAGGAAGAGCAGTCACTCTCTAAGGCTGATCTTTAGTAACCTTCTACTGCCTCGAGGAAGTGTAGATGTTGTTTTCCCATCTATATCTTCCTGTTTAGCATTTTATTCTATGATCCCAAATTGTCAAAGACACTTTCTTGGTGCTGGGACAGAATAACCAGCAGCTGCTACTTAAAGGGAGAGAGATTGATTCTGTTCACACAGTTTCAGTCCATGTTTGCTGGACATGAAGGCAGAAAGAGGATGGTAGAAGGATGGGACAGAAGCAAAGGTGCTCATCCAGGAGTAGTAGGAAGCACAGAGAGCAAGGAGCAGCAGGGATAAGGGCACAGACCTCCAGGTCACCCAGTAACTGGACACCAACCAGGCCCTGGGTCAGCACAGCTCCAGTGCCAGAATTCATTAATGGCTGAATCCACTGATGATTATAGTGCCCCCTTGGTCCCATCACTTTCCACACAGATATGAGTGTTGAGTGACCTTTTAGATCTAAACCATAACACAACCTTGTACAGAAAGAAATAGCATGTATTTTCAGAGTGATTTCTCTTGCAAAAATAAATGATTTTTAATTGAATTCTTTATTGGTATATTTTATATACAGCTCACAATCACGCACAACATTGGGGAATTTATATCAGTATGTGATACAAGTCAATTCTCATTTTTACCCACATCCCTACCCACTCACCCACTATATACATGCTCTTTTACTTTCTTTCAAAATCATATTTATTCCTTCCCCTCCTTACGTTCCCACACCAAATTCCTTTAGGATATTGCCTGCTTTACATAAACTATCATATATTCTAGAACTCATTTACATTTAAAGGTACTTATATCAAAGAAAAGATCTGGTATTTGCATATATGTAATCTATTTATTTCACTTATTAGTGTGTCCTTCAGGTGTATCCATTTGCACATAAATGAATGAATCTTGTCATTCTTTATGGCAGAGTAATATCCATTAAAAAAAAAAAAACAAAAAAAAACCCCACATGTTCTTTATCCAGTCTCCAGTTGATGAGCATTTGGGTTGTTTCCAAGATTGGGCTATCACAAACTGAGCTGCTATGAACAAGGGTGTACATCTGTCTTTCCAATATGATTTTTAAATGATATTTTTATTATAATTTGTATATCCAGATTCTTCACAGAGAAGATATTATTCTTTACTCTTACTTTACATAAACAAGGGTAAAATGGATAAGGGCATTGATTGATACTCTCCAGTATTCTTTTTCCACCAGAAATAGTAATGACTTTCAACAAAATCTTTTTAGTGTTGTATGTGTGGTTTAGGAATAGACTGAGAGAGGAAACAAGAAGTTAATTTTCTATCTCTATTGTGAATTAGAATGGAGTTAAAGTTGTTCCATGAGGACTACTTGCCAGGAAACTCTGCAGGGCTTTTCTCTGTTTATTAGAAGGATAGAGTGGTGTAGGGGAGAAAATAATGGAGAAATACTTAAGTTTAGAAACTAGTCACAAGCATGTCTCTTACCCCTTCTTACCACCCTTGAGCCAGTCAGTGAGAACCAGAACTAGTGGATAAGAATGTGCTTGGGGGAGCTGGGAATTTAGCTCAAATTGTACTGCACAATTCTTGGATGCACAAGAGCCCAAGTTTGATCCCTGGTACTGCAAAAAACAAACTATGTATGTGTGTGTATATGTATATATATATATATATATATATATATATATATATATATATATATGGTATGTATGTATATATAGTTATAGATTTATATATATAACTATGTATCTATAACTATATATATATCTATATCTATCATCTATCTATCTATCTATCTATCTATCTATCTATCTATCTATCTATCTATCTATATGTTTGAGGTCCAAAGGTACTTAAAAGAGAAGTGTGTTCCAAATTTCTTGGTTTTAAATTTTGATTATACATGAACTTAATAAATGTAAGACCATGTGATGCATACAATCACCTTTACAGTACGGATTTTTTTTTTCTTTTTGAGACAGCATCTCACTTTGTAGTTCAGGCTGGCCCTGAGGTTACTATGTAGCCCAGGCAAGCAAAACACCGATTTTTGAATCATTTTAAGGATGAATATCTTAGTGTTTGGGGTTTAAATAATTTGTCTGAGGTCACAATTATGTATGGCAGAATATATGCCAGAATTTTATTTTAAAAGCCTATGCTCATTTTTTTTCTTTTAATAAACCAGAAGCCCTTTGCTTTTTGGCATCACAGGATAGCTGTGGGTACTGGAATTTTGACAAGTTGCTTGAAGTGATTAAAAGACTCACTAGAACATTAAACAGGTCAGCAATTATTAAATATAATCTCTAACTCAGCATAACAGTGTCTCACAATGTCTATAAAAGGATCCACTGGTTTCTCTCGCAGACCACTGTTGGAGTTGGACTGTTTACTCTCCATCTAAACAAGAATTGTTACATACTCACCAGAGAGTGTTCTCAGACGTCACGCTTGACCTGACCTTGCTTGCTGTTACCCACTGTATGTTAAACTCTGATTAATTCATCCATAAAACACATTGTAATGTAATTAAGGAGTGTTTCATTTCCATGTTCATTCAATAGACATTGGTTAACTGTAGATAGACCCTGTTCTAACAAAATTTAAATAGAACACGTTGATCAAGATATATCAGCCTATTAGAGCCCCACACACATTTTGTTCTGCTAAAAGAACCAGAGTATGTAGAAATTTAGACACAAAGGGAAGTCATGGCAGACATGGGTCAAGAAGAGTAGAATTTCACCATCTGAATGAACTACAGACAAGAAGCTTTGACAAAGGGCCAAAAAGACAATAAATATGTTATTTGGAGTTGCTGGGAAGACTTTCTAGGGTGCAGGTGCATTTTCATGTTAATCAACAGTAGAAGAACCTGAAAAGCTCAGTAATAAGGAGATCATAAATATGCCAATGATATCATTTTTATTTTGAAATGAAACACTTTAAAAGTAAAAGGAGGTGTTATAAATAGTTGGATAACAGCATTCATAAACTGGTATGCTCCTAAAGAAAACAGTATATGGTCACTCTGGTCATAAAAGTCTTGACTATTACATTAAAGAGTGAATAGAAATCTTGAAGCATACATACTTGTTTTAGGAAGATTGGTTCGGTGGTAGAATAAAGAATAGTATCAGTGAAGGGTTGGGAATGACAGACCATTAAAAGTTAATTAAACAAAACATATATATCCTAAGGACTCTTAATTTCTCCTTCACATGTGCTTGAAAGCCCCACCTCCTTCAAGTATTCCTTATCTTCTTTCTGATTTTGGAACATTCACTGCCAAGAACCCTCTTGTTCAATCACATTACACCACATGAAAAATTAGAAAATATATAAACATCACCAAAACAACACCTCTATTACCCATACAGTCTGATTCAGAGAACTGAATATTGACAGAGGCAAACATACTTTTTAACATCAAATGTCAAATCCTAAGCAGCCCAGCTTGGACAAAATCACAGTGGAGCCTGGAGACAAAGCCAAATTTTGAGAAAAGGAAGCTTATTCACAAAAGAAAGGAAGTTTTGAACTCAAAATTATCAGTGGGGAAAATAAATTTTCTTGGAAGGAAAGGAATAAAGGACAGAGGGCGAAGATAAATTACCCACTAATATAATTTCCTATTAAATAGAAGCAAAATTAGGACTGTAGAAAAGCCATTAACTTCTAATATTTATAATGTTGAGAAGTTCTTTCTGATCTTACTATTTTCAAAATACTGTAAGCTCAGTTATTAGACATTGTGGTATGTTTATTCCAATTATATAGCCACTACCTTATTCCATATTGATTTCTTCCACACTTCTTGTACAGTTAATAGATTAGTTTGTTTTTTGTGCTACAAAAATATCAAAATCCAGGTAATTTAGAAAGAAATAGAGGATTTTTAGCTCACAGTTCTGCAGTTCAAGGGCATGGCTCTGGAGAGGACCTCACGGAGGATGATGTCACTAGCAGGAAAACTTGGGAACAGTAAAGAGATCATACACTGAGACAAGAAGCCAAACAGTGAAGCCAGAGCCCCACAGAAACCATGTTACTCCCTACGAAGTAGGTGTGAGGATCCAGCCCTTTAATGCTCACACCTGGAAGACTTTTAATATTGACACCTGGAAGATCCAGTTTGAAATACTTGAACCCTCGAGGAACAATTGCAAGCCATTTCCAAATCACAGTTTACATGTCAGCGTGTCCTCTTTTCCCCATTGGACTACAGAGTGTCTCACCCGTCTCTGTGGATCAATGGGCCCCCGCGTGCTCTGCCAGAGACTCTTCTCCGTGTCCGAGGCTTAGAGCGGATGTGTTGTCAACACGTTGTGCCTGTGCGTTTTTTTTTCCCACCCAAGATCGACCCGTGTAGCAAGAGTCAGTGGAATTTCTTCTCACGCTTGCTTATTACAGCTATAAACAAAATTAAACGTATGAAATACAGTGAAAAATAAGCGTGGACAAATTAAGTCTATAAAAACCAACTGAAAATCTTTGAAAGCTTTCATATTTAGCTACCAAAGAAAAATCTCCACCACTTTATATAAAAGACAAATGAGAAAAAGAAAAACTGTCTAGAAGGATTTTATACTTGTATACATTCAGAGGTCTTTATGCTCTCTACTTCAAAGAAACTCAGACTGCAATTATATATTATAGTTTCATCTATAGACCTATGTTTTAAAATGTAGGTCAATGTGTTTGCATGTAAAAACATTCACAAAAGCATTAAGTACTGGAGTTAAAGAATTTAGCATGCCAAAATAATTATGTTTGACAATTGGTGGGGACGATTGGTCATTTTTTCCCATGAATTTCATATTTTTAAAGATTGCTCATTTGTTTTATTTTTATATTTTAAACATTATGTAAACATCTTTTATTATCCCAGGTAAGAAAAAAAAATGCCAGTTTAGGTTATTTCTTCCAATAAAACCCGAGTGGTCTGGCAAACTTTACAGCTGGAGCCTGTCAGAATAATTTTTTGTGTTAAGAACTAAGATTAACCAGCGTTCCTGTTTGTAATCTATTATGTTCCTCTGCTTGTTACAAAGCTGAGCTCTGTTTCAGTGCTGTGGAACATTCCTAAATGGTGTTTCAGTTGTGGTTCTGTCACTACTCAAGGCTGAGGCCACATAACCCCAAAGAGTTTTAGTCTTTCACTTTATAGAATTATAGAAAAGGCCTTGATAATATAAGATCCTTTCTAATATCAATATTATATAAGGATATTCTTGGGCAAACATTACTACAGATTTTAAAAGAGTATCAATATGTTTTTCTAGAACAGTTTCATAGACGATTGTTAATCTTCAGTTTGATTTTCTCTAGTAAAAGTTTGCTCACAAACTGCAATAAACAATCTAATGATGAACCTCAGACAACTATAAAAAGAGGAGCAAAACAAACCCAAAGCACATACTAGAGAGGAAATCATAAGGATCAGAGCAGAAATTAACGCAGTGGAGACAAAGAGAACAATACAAAGAATCAATGAATCAAAGAGCTGGTTCTTTGAAAGGATAAATAAAATCGACAGACCCTTAGCCAACCTTATCAAACAAAGGAAGGAAAAGGCTCAAATCCA
>PVIC010042284.1:0-15845 GCA_004025085.1 Thryonomys swinderianus
GGGGGAGGGGAAGGAGAGGATGAGGAAGGGGAGGGGGAAGAGGAGGCAGAGGAGGGGGCAGGGGGTGGGGCGGGGCCTCCATCTCCTGTGCCCAAGGTGAGGAGGTGGTAGGCACAGGTGGGTGGAGAAGAGAGAGACTGTGGAGTGACTGCAAAGGAACAGGGCAGACAGAGGTGCGGTCAGGGCCACACTCGGCCCTTGCTGTTAGCGGCCACAGCCTCACCCTGGACGCCACAGATCAGCCCTTAAAACCGAGCCCTGCCCTGGCCATAGCAGAGGGGCTGGAAAGAGCCCTGGGATCGGACCCCAGTGCACCTGTTGCAGTTTGTCCCTTTTTGCACAAGAAGGAGTGCGAGGCTGCGCTGTGCCCGAGCCCTTCCCCAGTTCTCCACACTCCCGAAGGTCCATGGCGGCTCAGCCACAGCAAGGACAGGGCCTACCTGTCACCTCCTCAGCTAGCTCCTCGGTGGGACCCCTCTGTCCCAGTACATCCTCAGTGCCCTGGTCCCACAGGTAGGGGCAGACAGCTGAGGCTGTGCCACGTCTAGGAGCTGGGCTGGGTTTGGCTGTGCCCTCCTGAGTACATGGGGGGCCCTCAGCCACGCAGCAGGACTGTGGGAGGGCAATGGAATGTTGGGTGAACACAGGCATGATGGCAGGATGCTGAGGGGCTGCCAAGGGCAGCTCCAGGGCCACTGCCTGCTCAGATCCCAGGTTCCAGCCCTCACCAGTAGGTGACCAAAGGCATGCGGCACCACTATATGCCTCAGTTTCCCCACCTATAAAACAGGAGTTTGCACATTTATTCAACACATTTTTACCAATCACCTATTTTATATTTTACATCAGGCTCAGTTTTGACACAAGAGAGAAACTAGAGAGCAAAAAGCAGCAGTCCCAGGTGGAGGATTTAGCTTAGAGGGTCCAGCCTCTGCCTGGCAAATGCAAGGTCCTGAGTTCGATCCTTGATCCTACATACACAAAACCCAGCATGTTGGTTCACACCTGTAATCCCAGCACTCAGGAGGCAGAGGTAGGAGGATTGCTGTAAATTCAAGGCTAGCCTGGGCTACACAGTAAGTTCAAGGTCAGGCTGAACTACAAAGGGAGACCAAACTCTGTCTCAAAAAACTAAAAACATGGGCCAGAGATTTAGCTCAGTGTGGTTCTGGCGCCTGCCTAGCAAGCGTGCAAGGTCCCTGGTTGATCCCCAGTAAACAAATACAACAACACTGGGCACGGTGACTCACGCCCACAAGCAATCAGTACCACATACCACAGTGCTGCATGTGGTAGCTCACGCCTGTCATCCCAGCACTCAGGAGGCAGAGGCAGGAGGATTGCTGAGTTTGAGGCTTGCCTGGGCTACAGAGTGAGCTCGGGGCCAGCCTGAACTACAAAGGAAGACCCTGTCTAAAAAAAAAAAAAAAAAAAAAACTAAATAAAGAAAAAGCAAAAAGAAAACAGCAGCGGTCCTGCCATTGGGGAGTTCACACAGAGAGGGATGCACAAGAGATGGCCAAGAAGAGTTGAGTGTACAGAATGTCAGCTGCTGAGGGCCTGGAGAAGGAAGCAGGGCAACAGTGACCATGACGACTGTGTCACTGCAGATGGGGGAGATGAGGACTCAGTGAGCAGTGGGCAGCCTGTGAGCACATGGAGAGTGCATACCCGCTGCGCTGCTGCCCTTGGTGTCACTACCGCCACCTACAGCACAAGTCAGTGTACAGAGGGCAGGACTGTCCTTTTCCAAAAAATTTAGATAGAAGGATGGGTGTCTTTTCTTTTTCCTCAGGTCTTAATATTTTTCAAAAGAAAAAGATAATCAACCCGAAATAAGAAAAGCAAGGCTGGCACTGAGCACAGTACCATATGCCTATAGTGCCTGCTACATAGGAAGCTGAGGCAGGAGGATCATTTCAGCCCAGGAACTGGAGGTCAATCTGGGCAACATATACAGCCTGATCTCAAATAAAACAAAGCAAACTAGGGCCGGAGATTTAGCTCAGTGGTTCTGGCACCTGCCTCGCAAGCACAAGGCCCTGAGTTCGATCCCGGTAACCACATACAATGCTGGGTGTGGTGACTCATGCCTGTAATCCCAGCACTCGGGAGGCAGAGACAGGAGGATTGCTGAGTTTGAGGCTTGCCTGGGCTACATAGTGAGCTGAGGGCCAGCCTGAACTACAAAGTGAGACCCTATCTCAAAAAGAAAAACAAAGCAAACTAAACAAACTAAAACAAAGGTCCATGGTGTTGATCAGTGATAGTTCTTGTCTAACATGCACAGGCCTTAGGCCTGATCCCCAGCATTGCAAAAAATAAATACATAATAAAAAATAGAACATAAGTTCAGAGTCACCCGAAAACAACTATTAGACTCCAGGTACTTCTATGTCACTCTAAAAGCTGATATTCAGGGCCGGAGGGTTAGCTCAGTGGTTCCGGCGCCTGCCTCGAAAGTGCAAGGACCTGAGTTCAGTCCCCGGTGACCACATATAATGCTGGGCATGGAGACACACCCACCAACAATCAACACCGCATACCACAATGCCTGACGTGGTGGCTCACGCCTGTAATCCCAGCACTCGGGAGGCAGAGACAGGAGGATTGCTGAGTTCGCGGCGGCTTGCCTGGGCACCATAGTGAGCTCAGGGCCAGCCTGAACTACAAAGCGAGACCCTGTCTCCAAAAAGCAAAAAAAAAAAAAAGCTGATATTCATCCTGTTTTTATAAATAAAATTTTTTGAATAACTGGGCGTGGTGGCTCACACCTGTCATCCCAGCACTCGGGAGACAGAGGCAGGAGGAGTGCTGAGTTCCAGGCTTGCCTGGGCTACATAGTGAGCTCAGGGCCAGCCTGAACTACAAAGTGAGACTCTGTCTCAAAAAAAAAAAAAAAAATTGAATAAAATTTTATTGGAACATGTCCCTGCCCATTTGTTTACTTATTCTCCACAGCCTCTAAATTTAAGAGAAATTTCAAAACATTTTTATGGATCCTAAGCATCACATCTCCTGGATAAACTGCTGACAGCTGTTAAAAATAAAAAGGTAAACCGGGTGTGGTGGCTCACGCCTGTAATCCCAGCACTTGGGAAGCAGGGCCAGGAGGATTGCTGAGTTCAAGCCTTGCCTGGGCTACATAGTGAGCTCAGGGCCAGCCTGAACTACAAAGTGAGCCCCTGTCTCAAAAAATAAAATAAAATAAAAAAATAAAAAATAAAAAGGTACGACCAGGTACACTGGCATACACCTATAGTCCCAGCAATCCGAAGGCTGAGGCAAGAGAATCACTGTGAATTCAAGGCCAACCTGGACTACATAGTGAAATCCTCTCAAAAAAACATTTTTTTGGGCCGGAGACTTAGCTCAGTGGTTCTGGCGCCTGCCTCGCAAGCGCAAGGTCTTGAGTTTGAGCCCAGTAACCACATAGAATGCTGGGTGTGGTGACTCTTGCCCACCAGCAATCAACATCACATACCACAGTGCCAGGCGTGGTGGTTCATGCCTGTCATCCCAGCACTCAGGAGGCAGAGACAGGAGGATTGTTGAATTTGCGGCGGCTTGCCTGGGCTACATAGTGAGCTCAGGGCCAGCCTGAACTACAAAGTGAGACCCTGTCTCAAAAAAAAAAAATTTTTTTTTTGAAAAATAAAACAAAATGGCACAAAGTAAGCCTGAGCTGACATGAGGTGTACAAACCATGCTTCCCAAGGGAACTGACAGTCAAGGCCAATGCAGCCACTCAGAGCCAAATAAACCTTCCTCTCCTCTCCACTCCCCAACCTGTTATGTATACACAGAAGGGGATCTAAACTCACAGGAGTCCTGAGGATCAGTAGGATGTCTTGCTAAAAATGTAAATTCCCGGACTGGAGGGTTAGCTCAGTGGTTCTGGCGCCTGCCTCGCAAGCTCAAGGTCCTGAGTTCGATCCCCAGTAACCACATATAATGCTGGGCGTGGAGACACCCCCACCAACAATCAACACCGCATACTACAATGTTGGACGTGGTGGCTCACGCCTGTAATCCCAGCACTCGGGAGGCAGAGACAGGAGGATTGCTGAGTTTGCGGCGGCTTGCCTGGGCACCATAGTGAGCTCAGGGCCAGCCTGAACTACAAAGCGAGACCCTGTCTCAAAAGGCAAAAAAAAAAAAGTAAATTCCCACCTGGGCATGGTGGTATACACCTATAATCTCAACCTTCAAGTTTGAGCCCAGCCTGGGCAATTTGCAAATCCCTGTCTTAAAATAAAAAATGAAACACAGCTCAGTACAAAGGCCCTGGGTTCAATCCCCAGGACCACACAAACAGAAAGCAAATTCAGTTCTCCCACCCCACCCGCATACAGATTCCTATTTGCACAATGTACATCAAAGTTCTCAAACATGTGGGCTTCATATACTTAACACTGCCGCTTGAGGTCCAGGGCCACCACTAGTACCTGGGTATATGATCTCAGGTGGAGACACTGAAGGCCCCTCTGCCGGGGACACAGACGTCCAGGGCAGTGACACTAACAGAGCCCTGGTTGCCATGTGCTCAGTAACCCGACATGCTCTATCACATCGTTTTTTATGTGTATCTCCACACATGTGACTTTACAATAACCTAATTTTAAAAAAAGATTTTTGTCTGAATATTGCAATCACTAGGACTAACATTACTAAAACTAGCTACCTCTCACACTGCTCCAAGGCCAGCTGCCTCTGCCAGCCCCACATACCCGTTTTGCCTGTCCTCCAGGGCCTGAGACGGGGCAGCAGGCTGGGCATAGGCAGAGGGATGGGATCCCTGTCCCCGATTCTGACCTCAGCCACCAACTCCAGCATGTCCTCACTTCTGCAAAGTAAAGTGGGATGGGTGAGCCCTGGTGGGTGCAGCAGCTCTCAGGGCAGGAACAGCCCCCGCTCCACCCCCAGCTACTCACTCGCCGGGCCGCAGGTCCAGGCGGCTGGGAACCCAGGTATCTGGGGGGTCCAGGACGCTCACCAGCCCAGCAAGGAAGCTGTCAGCGGCCATGTCCAGCACCTGGAATGGACCAGCAAGAGCTCCATCCGAGGACTTGCAAATATTTTTTCAGTCCTGAAGCTCAGGAATTCACATGTGAGCCCCACAGAAAACCCAGGGGTCTGATTTCCCATATGACTCAGGGCCTAACTCAGACCCAGCACTGTCTCTTATCAGGTCCAGGCCAGTTCCCCAAGCCCCTCCTTCTCCAGACCCAGGAGCATAGCCACCCAGCCACTCTCACGCACAGTAGCGGTATCAGCGCCCCCTGATTCCTGGGGATGGGGCTCTGACCATGGGCTCCTGCAGCGCCTCCACTGAAGGCCATGACACCGAGAGCCATCTGGAGAGAAAGATTTCATGGGATAAACTGAAGATGGGAATAAATACAGAGACCTCATGGGGGACAGGAAAGAGGGGCCTAGTCCACTGTGCGAGGCTAAAACTACGCACAGACCCTCCCTACACCTCCGAATGGGATTCAGTGCTCACCCTCTTGTCCTGTCTACCCGCAGGATGGAGTCTGCACAGCTCAGCATGGCACTCAAGATCTTGTGACCCAGTCCCCAGAACCCTCCGCTGCTCCTGCCAGTGCCCCACTGCCCTGCACACAAGCCCAACATGCCCCATACTGGCCATGTTCTGTGAAACACCCCGCTGTTCCCCTCCCTGGAAGAATTCTGCGCATCAGTCAAGACTGGGAAGTCCATGGAGAGCCAGGTCACCTGTCACTCCTCTGGGCAGCCACCCTCCAGCCTGCCTCCTTCCAAGGAGCCTCCTGGCCTCTCACAGCTGCTACTGCACTTCTCCTACACCACACTGTGGGCCCCTTAAAAGCAGCCACGGGGTTGGACCATCTTTGGATCCCTGGGCCCATGGAAGGCAGGAGTGAGATGAAAGTGAAGAACGCAGAAAAGAGGCAAAGGGCTGAAAGAAGCAGAACTCACCTTTATCATTTGGCAGATCTGCCTGCAAGGAGCTTCCCACCACCTGCTGAATGGCCCGCTGGGGGAAAAGAAGAGAAAGAACCAAGAGTCAGGTGCTCCTTGCAGACAAGGATTCTGGACACCCCTGCAGCCGGGCCAAGGACTTGGGCTCTTCCTCTGCAGACTGGGAGTCAGAACCTGGAATCCAGACCCCAGGCCCTCCTCTTCCCTCAGCCTCAGGCGTCCAGCAGCCTCACCAGGATAAAGGCAGAAGGAGAAAGCGCAGGGTCTCTGTCAGGCGGACCATCACCCCGGTCCTCGCCTGACTCCTCTGTCTTCCCTCGAGACTCGTCTTCTTCCTCCATGGTTACCTGGTGGTGGGAGCACAGTTGGAGCAGAGGCTGGGAGGGCCAGGAAGGGGGACCACCCCCGGGGCTCCTGACACTGTGCAGCAGCACCCTCTTCAGTACCCCTCCCCTCCCACCTTATCCCAGGCCACCTTGTCCTTAGGCTAACATGGACCACAGGGACTAACGCAGTTCTCTTCTTTTTCTGGATTTCAGCCGCCACCTCCATCAAGGGAAGACCACCTCCACCACCTATCTCAATATCTTGCTCTCCAGTTCCCATTGCCCCCAACAGGCCTCACTCTTCTCCTTTACAGAATACAAACCCAACACTGAGATGTTTTATTATGATTTCAAAGCTGTTCCATAGCCCCATAAACCCACCTTGCCCAAACGGAGGCATGTACCAGAGTGCTGGGTGGCATTCAATGCCAGGAACCACTGCATGCTAGCTGCATGAGGCATCAATCATTCTTGATAATAAGGAATCAAAGAACTTTTCTTCAGATACAGAAAGTACGGAAGGATGACAGCATGGTCTGCAGAGTCCCTACACCACTTCTAACCCAGAAATGCTAAATTTGAGAAAGACATGCTATTGCCCAAACCCCAAGGGGGGTCCTGCCTGTCATCTAGTGTCTGTCCTTGGACACATGACTCAATGTGGGTGATGCCACAGATGTTCTTAGGTGTGCGGGCCTGGTTAGGCAGTGAAAAGAGCATGCTGCAGAGAGGTGGATGTCTGGATTAGGGCTGCAGAAATTAGCAATATTACAGCTACAAGTTTCCACAACTGTCAAATGTACTAATGAGAAAATAATACCTTATCTCAAACTTCCTTGAAAGCTTCAAAATCCCTATCCTACACTCAGTGTGTGTCTCTGTCCTCAGCAGAATCATACCTAACTACAATGGCTCTAAGATTTAAAAGCCACAAATTTTTAGCACATTTGTGTGTATTCCACACACATTGAAAGTCACTGTATTTTTTGTCCTTAGTATCCTGGTTTCCCCTACATCTTTCTCCCCTAATTTCCCTGCTGCATATTAGCAAAGAAAAGAACTTGGTCCTGTCTCTATCCTAGCACAGGTTTTCATGCCCCTACCAGGATTCTACATTCACATTCAGCCTCCAGGTCTCTAAGTCTACCACCTAATTCTCCGTAGACACCCCCAACCTCAAACTGGCCTCTCCAACCAATATTAAATACCCTCCAGGCCTGCAGACAGCTCCTGGGCCTGGAGCTGCTCTTCAGCACTTCCTGAGAGGGACTACCCTCACACAGCAACTGTCACAGATCAGAAGCTTTGTCAAGACCTGACACAATTCTAGGGATCCCGAAACCCTTTGCCACACGGGAGGATTCCCTCAGCTCCTCAATTTTCATAGACATCAGAAGGCTCTGCTGACCCTGCCAGGTCCCTCTAGTTCAGTGGTTCCCAACTCCCGGGTCTGAGAGTAGTTTAGAGCTTCATAAGTTTGTAGCTATGAAAAGTAAACAGAACACAATCCTAAATTCTTCACAGTGCTTTGCAAGTTTTAAGTGGAAATATCAATTTGTGGGACTTGAGTATTAGTCAAATACGTATGTACTGGGCCATGATCAAAAATGTATTTCTCACTAGTGATCAAGATCAAAAGAATTTGAAAAGCATAGCATTAGATGAGTGTAGAAGACTTTACAGACCATCTCAGACTTGGGTGGACTAATTCTTTCTAGCCCCGGGATGAGGCAGGATTTTAAAGCAATTTTCATTTGAATTACTTTCTAAAGAGCAAGTACATTTCAGCTGGGCAAAATTTCCAACACTCTTTTGTATTATTTTCCACACATTTATCTGACCTCGAAAAGGATTCGAACTTGCTCCAAGCATCCTTCCAATCACATCAAACCTAGCTAGATGGTTCCAGGTCCTTCTTACTGCCCTCAGCCTCCTGTCACCCACAGCAGACACTTTCCAAATCTGGCAGACCTATCCACAGCTCTCCGTGTATCACGATATTCCCCCCCCACACTTTTGGTAGGTACATCTCACTACGCTACGCAGCCCTGTAAGACTTTCTAACCCTTAAGTCCTTCCAGACCCAAGAAACGGCTCCAGATCTGTGCAGACCAGCAGCATCCATAGGCCAGCCATGTAGACCCTTCCCAGCCCTCACAGACATACCCCAGCACTCTAGGTGGCTCTGCAGACACTCCTCAGTTCTTGCAGACCTCCTTCACCCCTGGGACACGGCTCGAGATCTCAAGATGGCCCCAAAATCATCTAAACAGAACCTAGCCTTCGGTGGGCCCATAAAGACGATCCACAGCGCCTACTGACACGATCCAGGTCAGCTACGTGATGGAGGCCAGGACCTAGGCTTGGTCCAGGCCCTATGGATGGCCCCAGTCCGCTCGGGGACGGCCCGCAGAAGCCCCCTGGCACCCACAGATGCCTTCCGGGGGCCTGGGAAGGACCCTCGTTTGGCGCCAGGCTTCACCCGTACTCCCGAATGCGAGACTGGCCAGTTAAGCCCTGCAGGCCCCCTGGTGTGTGGGGGATACCCAGAGATAACTAGCGACCCGACTCCGCCCCGCCCACCCCACTAGGCCCGAGCCCCGCGGCTCGGACCACCGCCGCCATCTTACCCCGCCGCTCGGGCTGCGGCTCCAGCCCCGGCGCGGGGCGGGGGTGGGATAGGGCGGGGCTCGAGGGCAGAGGAGGAATGGGGCGGTGCTAAAGTGCCGCCGAGCTTGCCGGGATTTCAAGTACCGAGCACCGTACAATAAAGGCTGGCAGGAGGCGATTGGACTCGATTTCCCAAGAGTCAATGGGGCATATGGGGGCGGGTTCCTCGCAATACACGCCGGGAGGCGTAGTCCGTGCACCACCTCAATCGCGCAGGGATAGCAAGGGAGCGAGAGGTTAAGTGGGAGGGGTTGCTGTGGGCCGCGGTGAAGTCCCACAATACTGCGCGCGCGCGGGGAAAGGGCGACGGAACGAGAAGTGATGTAAAAAGGCGCTCAGCAGGCCAGATGCAAGGGAATTGTAGTTCGGTGGAGTGAACAGGCTCGGGAGACATTGCCCCCCCCCATTCTGAAGATCTCAGAATCCAGATCCCCGGTCCACTCAATTTAGAACGAGGGAGCTGAACCTTCTTACTCGAGAAGGATCTCCCTCGACCCTCGGACCCGAATCGGGTCCTCAGGCCCCTCTGTGGTCCCTCAAACTATGCAGGTGTCAAATTCAACCACTTTACGTGTAATAAGGCATCCCCCCGTTCAAGTCTCTCTCCCCCAGGACTCAGAGGCCCAAATCTCCAGCCTTTTTTCCCTAGTGCCCCAAGTATCTAGGCTCTCAGCTTCCTCCTTCAAATCCCAGAAATCCTGGCCCCAGGCCCTTCATGACCCGGGCGTCCCGACTTGGGCAAGCTGGCTCATGGATTAGGAATGCAGTGATCTCACGGCCCCTCCTTGCCCCGTTACCCTGCTGTCCCCCTCCAGGGCCCCATCTCCCCTCCCAGTCTGCCTTCCGTTTGGCTGGGACAGCGGGAACCGGAAGCCTGGGTCCTTCGGCGGGTGGAGACTCCAGTTTCTTGCTCAGACAACCAGTTGGAGAGCTTGGCTGCAACCCCAGGACGGGAGGTGGAGCTTCTCCTCAAGACCAGGTCCTTCCTCGGAGAGTCCTATATACGGCCGCTCCGAGTCGGCAGGCCCCGCCTGCCAGAATAAGACTTCGAGAATGGTCCTCGAAGAAGCACTTCGCGGGAACGCTTATTTGCATAGGCCCACCTCGAGAGGTCTTCCCGCCCATCTACCAAAAAAAAAAAAACTTCATTAACATAGTCCCGCCCACAGACGGCCCTCCGGCGGAGAGCGCGCGGCGCCGCTACGAGCAAGCACAGGTCTCGTTAGCATAGCCCCGCCCCACTCGGAATTCCCCTTCCCGCAAACTTCGCTCCCTACCCTTATTAGCATAGCTCCTCCCTAGCCCTGGCCTTCACTCCTTAAGTGTCCGAGAGCCCAGTACTTCTGGCAAGAGCTCATGATTATGCAGTAGCCTCATTAGTGTAGCCCGTCCCTAGTTCCCTCCCGGTTCCCCCCAGGCGGTAGCAGAGGCGGCGGCAGCGGTGGCGACATGAGCAGCGGGGCGGCGTCCGGGACTGGGCGGGGGCGACCCAGGGGCGGGGGGCCGGGACCCGGGGACCCCCCGCCCAGCGAGACACACAAGCTGGTGGTCGTGGGCGGCGGCGGCGTGGGCAAGAGCGCGCTGACCATCCAGTTCATCCAGGTAGAGGACCCTCACCCGGGAGGGTGTCCCCGGGATCCGGACCTAAGCCCTGTGGGGGGGAATCCCTAAGAGTCCCATTTCCCTTGACCCATCACCGAGACCATCCTAGGAGGCCTTATAATCTTCAAAGATCCCCTGATTTTCCGGCTGTAGACTCGGGGCGGGCCTCCACCCTCAGCACACGGGACCTTCCTCCAAATACATCTTGAGACCCACAGTCTCTCTTCGTCCCCTGCTGACCTGGCGCGAGTGCCTTCTGGGAGCACCTAAATACAGAACAGTCATCCCATTTAGATCTGGGCCCTCCCAGGAGCCACCAACTCCTCCACGGGGAGGCTTATCTTCCCCAAATCCCGGTTCCCCCTAGGCCACCCAGAACCTCGCCCAGCTGACAGCTGTGCCAGCACCTTTCCCTCCCCTAGTGGAAACGCTTGGCCCCTGGGCTGTCTCTCCTAGAATCTAGCAATTTTGCTCATTCCCCAGTTGATTACCCTTTGCACCCAAGAATTTTGAAAAGATCCTCCCCCTTGACCTTCAAGAAGACCCCAAAATTAACAATTCTCCAGTGCTCCAAACCCTGGCCCTTCCTTCCCTCCCTCCCTCCCAAAACCAACCACTCCTCCATCCTGAACTTTCCTCCCTTCCAGCTCTCTGGGCCCCTCTCCGAAATCCTAGGTAACCCCAAATCATCTCCACAGAAGAAGCCCCTAGATTCCGCATCCCTCCAGAAAAATCCACTCCTTGGGAGTTTCCCATAAATTACTCTTAGGGTCTCTATGACACCCTCTCCTGAGCCATACTGGGCCGGCCCCCTCTTCACCTCTAAGCTTTTTCCAGATGTATTCTGAGGACCACCCCTGATTCCCTCCTAGCCTAACCAGGCCCAACACCTGGTCTCTACACCTTCCCTCCAGGAAAAGCCCTCACTGAGCACTCAGCTGACAGAGATGCAGCCTTCAGACCCCAGTCCAATGCCCCTCTGCTGCCTCCCCACCCCTGTGTAAGAAACCTCCAGCCTGCTCCCAAGGAAACAGTCCCCACCTCAGAGAAACCTTAGACACGTGTGTGCAAGCGTCACTGCCAGGGACACAGACCCCTCAGGACTCGCCAGCAAGGAGCACTGCCTGTGTAGAAGGAGGCCCCGGTCTTGGGCCCCTGGCACCCAGGGGCTGACCCACAGTTGGCCCGAGGCCTGGCTAGAAGCTGCAAACTAGGCAGGAAGGGAGGGGCCGGCTGAGGGTGGGGCAGCCTCTTGCTGCTGGATTGGAACTGGGAGCTTCCCCTGGGAGGAGACCTAGAGGAGGAGGAGAGGAAGGGGGAAGGAATGAGAAAAGGAGGAGGCAGCGGAGGGAAAAATAGAGTTAAGCAAAAGTTCTGGCCAACAGTGGCTCCCAATCACTGAGAGCTTACTATGTGCTCAGCGAAGCGTCAAGTGTTTAGCAAGGGGTTCCCCAGAATTTCACAAACACTTGGAGGGTGTGGTGCTTTTGCTATTCTTATTTTCCAAAGGAGAAAATGAGGCTCCAACAGGGGAAGTGACTTTGACAATGTCACACTGTCAGGATGTCATCGTGATGAGGGAGATATACTTGATCTGGAGAGGCCAGACCAGGAGAACCTTGGAGAGAGAACCCTGAGGGAAGGGACAGGTATCCAAAGAGAAGGGGACAGAGACCCCAAAAGGGGGAAATAAAGAGCTAGGGAGAAAGTTTACAGAGAACCAAAGAATGGATCAGAGAATTCAAGAAAGACAGAACCAGGAGTAATGGTGTATGCCAATAATCCCAGCACTTGGGGGCCGAGACAGGAGGACTACTGTGAGATTGAGGTCAGCTTGGGCTACACAGTGAGTTCAAGGCCAACTGAACTACATATTGAGATACTATCATCCAGAAAGAAAAAGAGAAAGTTACAGGTGGGGGTGTCTAGAGATGGGGTAGGAGTGGCCATGAGGCAGCCAAAAGCAGGGCTCCATCCTCCAGTAACAATGAGCTCTCCTCACTCCAACAGTCCTACTTTGTTTCTGACTATGACCCCACTATCGAGGACTCCTACACAAAGATCTGCACCGTGGATGGCATCCCAGCCCGGCTGGATAGTGAGTGTTGGGGGACAGGTTGGCAGGGACTGCGGGCTTGTGGGGTCCCTGAAGGAACCCGGCCCCAACTGCACCCCTCTCTGTGTCTCCTTAGTCCTGGACACTGCAGGCCAGGAGGAGTTTGGGGCCATGCGGGAACAGTACATGCGTGCGGGTCACGGCTTCCTGCTGGTGTTCGCCATTAACGACCGGCAAAGGTGAGGGGCACAGTGGGCACGGGCGCCAGCCTAGTGGCTGGCCAGACCTCACACCTATGGCCTCTCCCACAGCTTCAACGAAGTTGACAAGCTTTTTACACAGATCCTCCGAGTCAAGGACCGCGATGACTTCCCTGTTGTGCTGGTTGGGAACAAGGCAGATCTGGAGACACAGCGACAGGTGTGGGACATGCCCTGCCCTGAGGACCATCTCTGTCCCGTCTTTCCCAGCATCCTCCTCTGGCCCTGCGGCCACCTCACAACCCCCTACCTGCCGAAGGCATCCCTACCCTGCCCCAAATCTGGCCCTCCCCCCAGCGGGGATTTGTATCCTCCTTTGCTCACCTCTTCCCTGAACACAGAAAAAAACAGAATTTCTACACAGAACTCATCTTTTAGGCGAATCCTCCTCTGGGGGTTTCCAGCCTCCAGGCTGCTCTTGGGCTGTGCCAAGACCAATGTCCTTACTTCTGGTCTGCAGACTCCTTGTTATCTAATATGTCTAATGGGCCTCCCTAGCTGAGCATGGTGGTACACATGCCAGTAATACCAGCATTGTAGGAGGCTGAGACAGGAGAGACAAATTCAAGCCCCACTGGGGCAAGTTAGTGACTTAGGGAGACCCTGCCTCAAAACATTTTTATTTTATTATTATTTTTTTACAAAAGGCTGAGGATGTATCTTAGTGTAAAAATGCTGGGTTTAGTCCCTGTTACAAAACAAAGCAGAAAATTCCCTGATTTTTTTTAAAGGACAGGGTCTTGTTTTGTAGTTCAGTCTGGCCCTGAGCTCACTATGTAGCCCAGGTATGCCTTGAACTCACAGCAACCCTCCTGCCTCTGCCACCCAAGTGCTGGGATTACAAGTGTCAGTTACTACAGCATTATGGTATGTTGTACCAGGGATCAAACTCAGGACCTTATATTTGTAAGGCAGATGCCGGAACCACTGAGCTAAATTCCCAGCCCTCCCTGATGTTGTTGTTTTTTTTTTTTTTTTTGCTTTTTTGGAGACAGGGTCTTGCTTTGTAGTTCAGGCTGGCCCTGAGCTCACTATGGTGCCCAGGCAAGCCGCCGCAAACTCAGCAATCCTCTTGCCTCTGCCTCCCGAGTGCTGGGATTACAGGCGTGAGCCACCACGCCCAGCATTATATGTGGTAACCGGGGATCGAACTCAGGTCCTTACGCTTGCGAGGCAGGCGCCGGAACCACTGAGCTAACCCTCCGGCCCCTCCCTGATGTTTTTTGATGGGGTAGTTTGAGACAGTCTTTCTATGTAACTTGGCTGGCCTTAGCCAGCTTTCTGCCTCAGCCTCCTGAGAATAATCCTCCTGCCTCAGCCTCTTGAGATCTGGAATTACCTGGTCCCTTTTTATATGATGTTGACACCCTCAGCATCTTACAGGACCTTTTGGGAGCTTTCTCTGGAGTCCCTTCCCCAGCTCCATTACTCTGAGGGCAAGAACCAGACACCTTCCTCTCTCCCTGGCCCTGACCAGGTGCCCCGATCTGAAGCTTCCAGCTTTGGTGCCTCCCACCATGTGGCCTACTTTGAGGCCTCGGCAAAACTGCGCCTCAACGTAGACGAGGCCTTTGAGCAGCTGGTGCGAGCTGTCCGGTGAGTCCGCCTCCCTTTGTCCCATCCTTCCTTGCACTGCCAGCCCCCTGTCACTGGCCTGTCTCCACAGGAAGTACCAGGAGCAAGAGCTCCCACCCAGCCCACCCAACGCCCCTCGGAAGAAGGACGGAGGCTGCCCCTGTGTCCTGCTGTAGCTGTGCCAGGGAAAGAATCGGCACAAGCTTGAGGGACCAGCTGCCTCGCACCTTGCTGTGTGGCCTGAGGCCGTGGCTGAGCCTCAAGTTTTCTCCTCTGGGTCTTCCAGCACACACTACGCCCTCACCGACTTGCTCGCCCCTTCCAGGCAACACTGCCACTGTGCCTTCTGCCAGTACCTCCTTTGCCACTCACACCCTTGGTGGGGTGAGGGGCTCCCAGGTCACTGCTGTACATAACTCCCCCCAGAAAATTAAACATCACTGCCAACTTCAGGAAGTTGTGTTTTGTGTGGTTTTGGGTTTTTGTGTGTGTGTGTGTGTGGTACTGGGGATTGAACTCGGGCCCTTGTGTTTGCAAGGTAGGTGTGGTACCACTTGAGCTAAGTCCCTGCCCCAGGAGGTGATTTTTTTTTTTTTTTTTTTTTGAGACAGGATCTTGCTTTGTAGTTCAGGCTGGCCCTGAGCTCACTATGGTGCCCAGGCAAGCCGCCGGTCTCTGCCTCCCGAGTGCTGAGATTACAGGTGTGAGCCACCACGTCCGGCATTGTGGTATGCGGTGTTGATTGTGGGTGGGCGTGTCTCCACGCCCAGCATTATATGTGGTTACCAGGGATCGAACTCCGGACCTTGCGCTTGTGAGGCAGGCGCCAGAACCACTGAGCTAACCCTCCGGCCCCCACCAAGAGGTGAATTTTTTTTTTTTTCTTTTTGGAGACAGGGTCTTGCTTTGTAGTTCAGGCTGGCCCTGAGCTCACTATGGTACCCAGGCAAGCCGCCGCGAACTCAGCAATCCTCCTGTCTCTGCCTCGCGAGTGCTGGGATTACAGGCGTGAGCCACCACACCCAGCATTATATGTGGTAACCGGGGATCGAACTCAGGTCCTTACGCTTGCGAGGCAGGCGCCGGAACCACTGAGCTAACCCTCCGGCCCAAGAGGTGATTTTTAAAAGGGAAACTGGTGAGGCTGGAGATTTAGCTCAGAGGTTCCGGTGCCTGCCTCGCAAGCGCAAGGTCCTGAGTTCGATCCTGGCAACCACATACAACAATGCTGGGCGTGGTGACTCACACCCACCAGCAATCAACCAGCAATCCGCACCACATACCACAGTGCCAGGCGTGGTGGCTCATGCATATAATCCCAGCACTCGGGAGGCAGAGACAGGAGGATTGCTGAGTTCCAGGCTTGCCTGGGCTACATAGTGAGCTCAGGGC
>PVIC010042285.1:0-15784 GCA_004025085.1 Thryonomys swinderianus
CATCCCCACGTTTTTTTACCTTAATTTGAGATAGTGTCTCACTAAGTTGCCCAGGCAGTACTGAAACTTGAGATCCTGCCTGCGCCTCCTTCAGTGCTGGGACTACAGGTATGCAGTACCGCTCCCCGTTTAATAATCTTTTAAAGGCAAAAGTAATATGCCTCAAAGTCAACTTCCCTGCAAAGTCAACTTCCCTGTGTTCAAAAAGTTTCCAGCAATCATGGAAATAGACTCTGTATAACTGAGAAGGGGATCTGGGAAGGAGAGAGAGAGGAAGGTGGGGTGGGGACCAAAATATGATTAAGATAAGTATCAAACCCCCAAACTGAACATAATAATAATGTATTACAAACATACAATAAAAATATGGAGGATATACTAATAATCAATAGATCACAGATAGACAATTTCCGGAACTTCTCTTTGGTATGAACACCTGTAGATGCAAATGAGCTCTAGAAAGTATGACAGCTTTTATAGAGTGGGAAATTTCTATAGAAACTTGGTGTGCGAATGTGATGAGGAGAAGGAATAAATATAATACAGAAAGAAAATAAAAGAGCATGTATAAAGGGAGTGAGGAGGTGGGGGTGGGTAGGGATATGGTTAAAAATGAGAATTAACTTTTGTCATATACTGATTCAAATTCCCCAATGTTATACGTGATTTTGAGATGTATATAAATTGTACCAATAAAGAATTCAATTTAAAAAAATGTATAATACCAGAAAAATCCTTCGTAGTTACTATCAAAACAGGTGGTAACTGAGCTTGCATCTCATTTAAGAGCGTGACCTAAAAGGACTCCTGATTTAATTTTTCTTCTTTATTTCAGACTATATTTATGCTCTGTCTTCTTGCTTGGATATTTATTCCTATTTACATTAAAGCTGGGGTAAGTGTCAATTACAAGTAATCTACTGTCTACACATTTTTTTCTTACAAATACTGCATGTGTACTACAAACACCCCGGAGGATAAATTAAACCTTTCATTCTTTTGTTCCTTACTGAGTTTCCTAAATCCTGAGATGCCCATAATACATTATTCTGTCTTGGCATAAACAGACACCAATTACTATCTACTTCCTCACAAGTTTATCTCTTAAGGCTTTCTTAGAAACATTTCAAATTCTTCTTTTAAAACAACAAGACCTAAATAAATGAAGAGAAAACTATGTAGATGATTGAAAGCCTTCATATCCTAAAAATTAGTTCTCTGTAGGACTGTGCATGGAATATACTATAATTGCAATTTAAAAAACTAAATTGTAATTGCTTTTTTCTGGGTTTGTTTTTTTTTTTTTTTGAGACAGGGTCTCACTTTGTAGTTAAGGCTGCCTCTGAGCTCATTATGTAGCCCAGGCAAGCCTCAAACTCAGCAATCTTCCTGTCTCTGCCTCCCGAGTGCTGGGATGACAGGCGTGAGCCACCACGCCTGGCACTGTGGCATGTGGTATTGATGGCTGGTGGGCGTGAGTCACCATGCCCAGCATTCTATGTGGTCATCGGGATCGAACTCAGGACCTTGCGCTTGCAAGGCAGGCGCCAGAACCACTGAGCTAAATCTCCAGCCCCATGTTTTGGTTTTATTTTTTGAGACAAGGTCTCACTGTATAGTTCAGTCTGGCCTTAAACTTACTATGTACCCGGGTTGGTTTGAAATTCACAGTGATCCTTTTGCCTCAGCCTCTAAATGCTGGTGTTACAAGCATGTGCCACCATGTTGGGGCACAAATAGGCTCAATTAACCTCCCCCAATGTTAAGAAACACGACAAACTGATTCTAAAATATATGTAGAATAGCTAACGTATTCTTACATTTTATAAGAACCTTATACTTTGCCATCTTTATAACAAAAAACTATTAAAAAGATAGACTTGCCCTACCTAATATCAAGACTTACTAGAAAGCTATAATAATTCATACAGTGTGGTATTAACATAGAATAAAACATTACTATTGGAAGCGAGTCAATCCTCTGACTGCCTAGAAAGGACGACAGCAAGGGCTAAAGAAAAAAGACAACAGAGATTTGCAGAATTTCAAGTATACAAGGGGCAAGGAGGTCAGTGCTTCAGAGCAGGCAAAGACAGAGACATTCCGAGTTTGGCACTATTAACTGGGCTGGTTCATAGAGAGTAGAGATTTTAGGGCAGAGATAATCCTGAATTCACCAGGATCCTATAATCTGTGGGAGAATCAAATGTCTCAGATGGCAGCAATAATGTTGAGTTCACAAGGATCTTATGCTGATACAGTCTTGCTCTGGAACATCACAACATCCTGTAATCACAAGGCCTCACAATGGCTCCCAACACACTCCTCTGATTTAGATAAGTGTCTCTCAAAGCCCATGTGTTAAGAACTCAGACTGACCATGCACCGCAGGAAAGGATTCAGCACTGACACACAACTGAGTGTGGAAACAAACTAGGTCTTAGTAGTGATTCATACCTCCCCCATATATGATGGGTTCCAAATCCACAGGCTCTGGAAAGAAATCACTCATCTAAAAACACAGAGGAAATCTTTAGATTCATTTCTATTTTCATTCTTGGGAAAAGGAGGCGTTTTCTTCTTTTTTTCCTTATTTTGTACTCTTTTTTCCTTTTTCTTTCTTTCTTTCTTTTTTTTTGTTTGTTTTGAGACAGGGTCTCGCTTTGCAGTTCAGGCTGGCCCTGAAACTCACTCTGTAGCCCAGGCAAGCCTCAAATTCATAGCAATCCTCCTGCTTCTGCCTCTGGAGTACTGGGATTACAGGCGCGAGTCACCACACCCAGCATTGTGGTATGTGGTACCAGGGATCAAATTTGGGATCTACCGCTTGCCAGGCAGATGCCAGAACCACTAAGCTAAATTCCTGGCCCTTTTTTCCTTTTTCTTGTTTGTTCTTTCCTGTTACTTTTATCTAATTCCATTAATGTTTTTGCATCTTAATAAGATCCTTTATTTTACTTCTCTTTCTTCCTTCTTTTTTCCTTTATTTTTCAAATTTCATTGTTTTCTTTTTCCACTTCCCCATCCCTCCATATTTATTAGTATTATTTATTAATATTTAGATATTTAGTTGACTGTATGATTGTTGAATTCTGTTGTATTTTAATGGTGGAACAATTGTTGCATTTAGTAGATATTTACTGTAAGTCAATTTTGTTTGTCGTCTAAAATCTCTAAGATCTTTGTCTAAAATCTTTCTTTGTGTTTTTTCTGGTATAAATATATAACTTGTCTTTTATTCTATTATTTTTGTGGATTTTGTCACTACTGCCAGCGTGCCACAGTAGTTGCTATTAGTTTTTAGAATATGCTAATAACTGGTTTGTCCTTGTGTCATCAAAACTACCGCAGTTCATTTCTGGAGTAGATGCTGGACCATTTACAGTGTAACTTCCCTTCCTGAAATTGACAGTCTGATCTTGGGACAGAGGCAAAGCCCTATAGTTAGCCATGCTTAGAATACATCACTGAAAAGCAGACACTAACTAAAAAGATCTCCATACTTGCAACCAAGTTTCCAAAAAACAACCTGTGAATCTAAACAACAGGAAAAGAAAAAAAAAAAAAGAAAGATAAATGAGAAGAGAAGGCAAGGAAACACCTGCAAAACTCCCAACTTCCCCAAAGCTGATCCAGTGGGGAGGGAATCAAGACCCAAACAGCTGAATTATATGAAATGATAAAAAAAGAGACAAAAAAAAATTGATCAAAAAAGTGTTGGGAAAGCTCACAGATTATGTAACAAAACAGATAATGGGCTTAATAAACAAATGATCAGTGCTTCCAGGAGACACTAATAAAAACCTACCTGATCTAAGCAAAGTGATATAAAATATGAGTGACTAGTTTAGCAAAGAATTAGAGTCCTTGAAAAGAATTAAACAGAATTTCAGAAGATATTACTATAAATAATATATATTATACATATTATTATATTATAAAAAATTATATTGAAAGTATGGACAACAGAACTGACCAATGAAAGAACAGAGGATCAGAACTAGGAAACAGGATAGAAATGACCATATACTCAGAGATATCTGGAGAAAAGAGAGAACATGGAAAATGGATCCAGTATCTGCTAGCTGACACAAAAAGTCTAACCTGAGATTAATTGAAATCAGTGAAAAATCAGAAGACAACAAAAGTGGCATTCAAAAAAAAAAAAAACCTTTTTACAGCAATTATACCAGAAAACATTTCAAGTATGGAGAAAGTATATACAGATAAATGAGGCTATAATCAGAAGAAAACACATCATAGTTAAAATCCTAGAAGTACCACACAAGGACAGATTCTTAAAAGCTATTAGAAAAAAGTAATAAATCACTTATAAAGTGAATTCCATTAGAATTTCAGGGAACTTCTCAACACAAACCTTAAAAGCCAGGAGAGCTCAGAGTGAAGAATTTCAATCCCTAAAAGAAAATAACTTCCAACCCGGACCAATATATCCTACAAAACTTCTTTCAAAATTGATGGAGAAATAAAGTCTTTCCATGACAAAGGCCATCTTAAGAAATTCGTGATCTCAAGCCAGCACTTCAGAAAGTTCCCAAGGGTAGCCTAAAAAAAGACAAATGAAGCCAATAATGCCAAAACAACTTGTAGAATGAATATACCAGGCAGGGTGAGCAGTTAAGCAGAAGTGGTGGGAGATGATGAGCAAAGAAAAATAATGCAATGACAAGAATAAGTCAATAAATTTCAGTAATAGCTCTCAATGTGAATGATCTCAGCTCCCCAATCAAAACACACAGATTAGAAGACTGGATCAAAAAAGAAAACCTAACAGTATTTAATTCAAAAAGAAATTTCATTCAAAAGGAAATTCACAGACTAAAAATCAAAGGATGAAAAACAATATTCCATGCAATGGTAATCTAAAAACAAACAGGAGTAGCTATCCAATTTCCAGACAAAGGGGATTTCAAGCCAACATTGATCAAAAGAAGCAAAGAAAGTCAAAATATATTGGTTAAAGGAGCAATTCAACAACAAGACATAACAACTGTAAATACATACACCCCAAACACCAGCACACTCAACTTCATAAAACAAATGCTACTAAACATAGTAGATCAGATAAACATAACACAATTATAATGGAGAACTCAATACTGCATGTCATAATAGACAGATCAGCTGGACAAAAAGATCAACAAAGAAATATTAGAGCTGAGACAAACTTTCAAACAAATGGACTTACTGGATATTTATAGAGCATTTCATCCAATAACATCAGAAAACACATTCTTCTTAACAGCACATGGAACTGTCTCCAAAATAGACCACATACCTGCCCATAAAGCATCCTTCAATAAATACAAAAGAATCAAAATTATTCATATTACCAAATTATAGTACAACAAAACTGGAAATCAATGGCAAAAGAAACTACAGAAGTTATGGAAATACATTAATACAGGAATACATGAAAACTGATAATCACTTGATCACAGAAGAATTCAAGGAAGAAATTAGAGCTCCTAAACTCAAATGATAATGCCATACAACATACCAGAACCTATGGGACACCGTGAAAGCAGTCATAAGAAGGAAGTTGATAGCTGTGAATGCCCACATCAGAAATACAGAATAGGCCTAAAGAAATAAATAAATGATGATAACAGTTCAAGGTCCTAGAAAAACAAAAACAATCCAAATCCAAAGTTAGCATGAGGAATGAAAATATAAGATCAGAGCAAAAGTTAATTAAACTGAGACTTTAAAAAATGCCAAGAACCAGTGAATCAAAGAGCCGGATCTAGGGCCAGGGATTTAGCTCAGTGGTTCCAGCGTCTGCTTGGTAAGCACAAGGTCCCAAATTTGATCCCTGGTCCCACATACCACAATGCCAGGTGTGGTGGCTCACACCTGTAATCCCAGCATCCTAGAGGCAGAGGTAGGAGAATTGCTGTGAGTTCCAGGCTAATTTGGGCTATATAGTGAGGTCAGGGCCAGCCTGAACTACAAAGTGAGACCCTGTCTCAAAAAACTAAACAACAACAACGAAATGAGCTGGTTCTTTGAAAGAATGAACAAAATAGGTAAATGCTTAGTCAATCTTACCAATAACAGAAGACCTAGATCAATGCCATTAGAAATGAAAAACGTGAAATCACAATGGACACCACCAAATGCAGAAGATTGTTAGTAACTACTTAGAAGCCTATACTCCAATAAATGGAAGAATCCAGAAAAAAATGAATAAATTCCTACTTACATATTACCAAAACTGAACCAAAAAGATTTTTTAAAAGCCCTGAGTAATCCAATAGCAGGCAATACAATTGAAGGGAAAAAGAAATAAAACTTACCAAGTAAGAAAAGCCTCATCTGAAGGATTCACCACTGACTTTTTTTTTTCTCACCACTGACTTCTACAAGAATTTCAGGGAAGATCTAATACCAATATTCTTCAAACTCTGCTGAAACTGAGAGAGAAAGAATACTGTCAGACTATTCTTGGAAACTAGCTTTACCTTGATTCCAAAACCACTCAGGATTCCACTAAAACAGAAATTGTAGAACAATCTCTTCAATGAACTTAGATGCACAGGTTCTCAACAAGATAGTCACAAACAGAATACAACAATAATGAAAACAATAATACTCTGGAAAAGGGAATCAAGGAGAGGGCATCTGAAAATGGGAAAATACCTCCTATTCCTGGATAGGCAAAATGAATACTGTCTAAATAGTGATATTTCCAAAACTGAAATACAGATTTAATGCAATCTCAATTAAAATTCCAACAGCATTCATTATACAACTAGAAAATACAGTCCTAAAATTTATATGGAACCAGACGAGGCCCAGAATAGCAAAAGCAATCTGGGCAACAAAAGAAAGCAGGAAGTATCACAATTCTGGATTTCAAATTACTTTACAAAACTACAATGATAAAATAGCATAGCATTGACCAAACAACCAGATGCATATTAGTGGATCAGAGCAGAAGATGCAGAAAAACCCCAGGCACACTCAGCTATCTGGTCTTTGACAAAGGGACAAAAAATATATTCGGAAGCTTCTTTAATATATAGTGCTGGGGAAACCAGCTATCCACATGCAGAAGATTAGATCTAGACCCATATTTCTCACTGTGTACTTAACTAAAATCAAAATGGATCAAAGATCCAAATACTAAAACTGAAACAATCTGATAGGAGATAAATAGGTAACACTCTTGAAGACACAGGCATAGACAAGGACTCTCTGAACAGAACCCCAGTTGCATAAGAAATAATATCAAGAGTCCCCAAATGGAATTCTATCAAATCACAGCAAAGGAAACTAATGAAGTGAAGAGACAACCTACAGAATGGGAAAAACTTTGCCAGCTATTCCTTAGACAGAGGACTAATTTCTAGAATATATAAAAACCTCAAAACATTAAGCTACTCAAAATAAAAGACCAACACAATCCAAAAAAAAATAACAACTGAACTGAATAAACACCTCTGAGAAGAAATACAAATGGCCAATAAGAAAAAGGTACAATATCTCTGGCCATTAAGAAATGCTAATTAAAACAACACTGAGACTCTCTCTCCAAAAATGAGTGAGAGCAGAGGGGAAAAAGGAACCCTTATACACTCTTGATGGGAATATAAACTAATACAACCACTATTGAGATTCTGCCAAAATATTCAAACTAGATATTCTATTTGACTCAGCTGTTCCATTTCTAGGTATCTTCCCAAAATAGTTTCAAACATGTTAGTGTGATACATGCACACCCATATTTATAAAAGCACAATGCATAATTGCTAAATCTTGGAAGTGATCTATATGTCCAAAAACACAAGAGTGCACAAAGAAAATACTTATACACAACAGAGTGCTATAAAGAAAGATAAATTTGAATTGGTTGTAGGAAAATAGATGTGTCTTCAGACTATAACATTCAGCAAAATAAATCGGACACATAATTTTAAATTTTGCCTGATTTCTTTTATGTGAAAAAAAAATCCAAAGTATAGTAAAATCAGAGAAAAATAAAAGATAAATAATGAGAAACAGGGAGGTAGATCTTTTGCAAATAAGAAGGGGATAAAGAAATAGAGGAAAAGAAAAGGGAAGGAAAGGGGATAAAAAAAAAGAGCTTAAATGTTTTATGTACATGTACCAACTCCTCATGAGGAATGGCATTATTATGTACTACAAACATATACTAACAAAAATAAAGTATCAACTAATTAGCTTAAGAAAAAATAACGTAGGCCTGGAGTGCTGGCTTGCCTAGCATGCATGAGACCCTAGGTTTTATCCCATCACTGCAAAAATAAAACTAAAAATAAACCATAACAGGGCTGGAGAGTTAGCTCAGTGGTTCCAGCGCCTGCCTAGCAAGCTTAAGGTGCCTGGTTCAATCCCGATAACCACATACAATGACACTGGCCATGGTGACTCACACCCACCAGCACTCAGTACCACATACCACAGTGCCCGGCATGGTGGCTCACGCTTGTAATCCCAGCACTCAGGAAGCAGAGGCAGGAGGATTGCTGAGTTCCAGGCTTGCCTGGGCTACACAGTAAACTCAAGGCCAGCCTAAACTACAAAACCAAGACCCTGTCTAAAATAAAATAAATTAAACCATAATATTTTGTGTATCTCTACACAAAATAATTTTGGATTGATTAAAGACTTAAATGTAAAAGATTTCAACTTTTAAAAATCCAAAATCCCTGCATGACAAAAAGGGAAAAAACTAGAAGATTTACCCTGGAAAGATAGACCTGCACTTCGTAAGGTTTCTTTTAGTTTACTGGCCCTTCAGTTGAGTCCATTTCCCAAGCCACACAGTGTAGGCAGTGAGAGAGAGAAGTCTTACTGGTTTGAGGTGTCAAAGAACAGAACTGAGATCTGGCAAAGCACCCAGATATTTAGGTGAGAAGCTCCACAAATAAGGGAACTAACCACCGAATCCGAATATAACTTTGGCTCAAATCCCTGGCAGACTACCAAACTGAACAGGTGCAGGGGAAATCTCCAGAGGAGGAGGCTGAATTAGCAACAACTAGAAACTCAGGGGGAAAAAATACACACAGAATTGGGAGTGGCAGTATATTTCTGCAATCCAAGCACTTTGGAAAGCTCAAGCCAAAGGATTGCAAGTTTGAGCCCAGCCTAGGCAATTTAGTGATTTAGTGAGATTCTATCTCAAAATTTAAAAAAAGCTGTAGGTACAGCTAGGTCCAGTGGCACTGGATTCAACTTCAATTAGTGCAAAAGTTTTTTAAACAACCAGAAATATCAGCTGCTGCACATCATAGGACAGATTAGGGAGCAGCATGAAAAGATTTTTCAGTTTAAGAAAGTTAATTGCCTACTAAAACGAGAACAGGCAATCCTCAGAAAAACAGATTCCAGATGCTGTATGTATTTTTTATGATGACCAGTTCACCACCAACAGTTATTAGACATATAAAGAAGATGGAAGATAAATGCAACCCATACTTTGGAAGAAAGAAGGCAATAAATAGAAAGTGACCCTAAGCGGGCCCAAATGTTAACTTCATGGACAAGGACTCCAAAGCTATTGGGGCAAATATGTTCAAAACAGTAACGGGAAATGTAATATTAATAAGCGAACAACAGGTGACCTGAAACTAGGAAAGAAGCAAGTAGAAATTCTATAGTAGGAAAGCATAATAAGCAAAATGAAAAATTCACAAGAGGGACTCATAACAGATTAAGAATGACGGAAGAGAACATTGGGAATTTTAAGAGAGAGTTATCAAGGAGAAAGAATAGAGAAAAAAAACTAAAGAAAAAGGAACAAAACTCCAGGGACTTGAAATACAACTTCAAACAGTCCAAAATAGATGTAATTCGAGTCCCAGAAAGAGGAGAGAAGGAAACAGATTCTTTTCTTTGTAGCACTGGGGATTGAACCCAAGGTTTTCACACTGAACCATGTTCACAGCCCTTTTCTATTATTTTTATTTTGATTGCTAAACTGCTCAGGCTAGGCTCAAATGCCTCAACCTCACGGAGTGCTATAATTACAGTTGCGTGTGTCATTGTTAACTATTCAGAAAAAAAAATTTTTTTTTGAGACAGGGTCTTGGTTTGTAGTCCAGGCTGGCCCTGAGCTCGCTATGTAGCCCAGGCAAGCCTCGAATTCACAGCATTCCTCCTGCCTCTGCCTCCCAAATGCTAGGATTACAGGCATGCACCACCATGCCCGGCACTGTGGTATGTGGTACTGATTGCCAGTAGGTGTGAGTCACCATACCTGGTATTGTTGTATGTGGTTCACCAGATCAAACCAGGGACCTTGCATTTGCTAGGCAGGCGCCAGAAGCACTGAGCTAAATCTCTGGCCCCAGAAAAGCATTTTTTGAAGAAATAATGACTGCAAACTTCCCAAGTGTGGTGGAACATGTTCATTTATAGATTCAAGATGTTCAACAAACATGAAACCAAATAAACAAAGAAAACACACCTAGGTATAATGCAACAGAATGCCAGCTAGTATATACAGCTCAAGCGTCACAGCTTAGAGGTTGGCACAGCCAGACTGGGAGGATGGAAGACACATTTAGGAGTTTCAGAGAAAAGTGTGTAGCCTTACTTTAACGACAATGGACCAGCCTGAGAATTCTCCACAAAGAGGCCAGTCCTCCACTATGTTGAAGAACGTTCTCGGAATTAGGGCAGAGTTACTTAACATCATTTCATTGATTGGGCTCAGTAATTCTATGGTTACAAGCTTACGAGTCTCATTGGCTAAAACAGCGTACAGAGGACAACCTCCATTGGTTAAAAAAGTGTACAGATTTCCACCTATAACGGAAGCAAGTATTAACAATCCTCTTTAACAACTAAGGTCCCTCTAAGCTAAAGTGTGCCGAGACTCCTGAGGTTCCAAACCTCAATCATAACAAAAGGGGCAGCATGCAGGCAGCTCTGCAGTGCACATAACAAAGTTTACAGAGTTAAATAGGTGTGTGTGTGTGTGTGTGTGTGTGTGTGTGTCAATTTCAGAGTCTTCCAAGAGGCAAACTTGAGCTCGAGTGGAAGGTTTTACAAATTCGGTTTTTCCCTTCCGATGCTTTATAATGAAACTGGTAAAGGCAGAAAGAAGCAAAGAGAAAAATCTTGAAAACTTGAAAAAATCTTGAAACACACACACACATTACATGCAAATATACAACAGCACACTTGTTTATTGACTTCTACTAGAACAGTGGAGGTCACGGTCTTACAAAACAGCGAAGTGGTAGGTACTTAGCATGATGAGGCACTGGGTTTGATGCCCAGTGAGGCAGAAAGACAGAAAGACAGACTGACTGAGACAGACACTAGCAAACATTGATATAACAACATTTCAAAATGCTGGGGAAAAAAAAAGGAAAAACTGTCAACCAATAATTTTATATGTGGTAAAATATTCTTAAAACATCAAGATGATTGGGTAAGTTATGATTTCTCTCTCTTTCTCTCCTCCTTTTGCTCTTTCTCTCTTTGTCTCTTCCTTTCTTTCTTTTTCCTTTTTAGGCAGGGTCTGGCAGGCTGGACCTGAGCTCACTGTGTGGCCCAGGCAAGCCTGGAACTCAGCAGTCCTCCTGCCTCTGCCTTCCGAGTGCTGGGTGACAGGTGTGAGCCACCACACCCTGCAATGCGGTATGTGGCACTGATTGCTGGTGAGCATGAGTCACCATGCCCAGTATTGTTGTATGTGGTTTCCAAGAATTGAACCAAGGACCTTGTGTTTGCTAGGCAGGTGCCCGAACCACTGAGCTAAATCTCTGGCCCGGTTATGATTTAGATAGTACACAAAAGGCCCAAACCATAAAGAAACTTATATGTTGGACTTCGTTGAAATCTAAATTTTTACACTTTAAAAGATGGTATTAGGAAAACAAAAGTTCAAGCTAGAAACTGGTAGGTGATATTTGTAAAACTAACTTCCAATGAAACATTTATTTCTAGAAAATATATATTATTTTATAAACTAATCAGTTCATTGCAGAAACAGGGAAGGGACAAGAGAAACAGTTTGTTGTCACAGAGATGGGAGGGTCCCAGAGGTAGCTTGTCATTAAGGGCCACATGGGTAAAAAGACAGGAGTGAAGGAAAACTGTGAGCCTGTGCATGGGTTCTCTGCAGGGAAGGCATGCCAGCAGAGAATGAGCAGTTTAGGATTTGCTAATTTTGAATAATCCCAATGGGGTTGAGTGTAGAGATGGTCTCTATTGCCTAGTACTGGTCCTAGGACGTGACTGTGAACATTTTAGAGCCCAAGTGCCCAAACTGTAATCCAGATGCCACTTAACTGAGCACAAAGGCCCAATGCTGTGGTTAAACGTAAACACAGGGGTTTGAGATTAGAAAAAACATTTTTTGTCTTCAGAGCAAAACAAAATAACAGAGTTTTCAATTATACAAACATCCTTTTGTTGAAAGGTAAAAGTTTGTGCTCAGCATGCTCTTGCACAATAAATGCAATCTCTGCTGTCATATGCATGCTGATACGTAATCTGTCAAACCTTGGCGGGGGCAACTTAATTGCAGGTTTACAGAGAGGGCTCCATGTGCCCTCAATAGCATGGTTTGACACCACCGTCTTAGGATGAGTAAGGGAGAGGAAGGAACAAGTCAGACAAGAGGTCCAGCTCCTGACTGGTTAATTTGCATATCAAAGGCATCCTCCAACTTGGCCCTCTTGTTATCTTTAAGAACTGGTTAATCGTTTTGTTGTTGTTTTTGGTGGTACCAGGAATCGAACTCGAGCCTTCATGCGTCCATGATTGGCGTGGTACCACTTGAGCTAAATCTCCAGCCCTAAGAACTGGTTAATCTTGGGAAGATATCCTAGTCTTTCTCCAGCCAGAACAATTTTTAAGATGTCAAAATATTACTATATGCAATAAATTCAGAAATATTTACATTTTTAGAATGGCTAAGACTAAAAGGACTGATGTCACTAAAAGACAAAAAGTTCACAGAGCAAATACAACTCAGTTTTACTAGAGAATACAAAAGAGAATGACTGGCCATGTTGGAAAACATTTTGCAGTTTCTTTCTTCTTTTTTTTTTTTCTTTGTTTCTTTCTTTTTCTTTTTTTTTTTTTTTTTGCGATACCAGGGATTGAACTCAAGCCCTTGTGCATCCAAAGTTGGCACAGTACCACTTGAACTAAATCCCCAACCCAACACTTTGCAGTTTCTTAGCAAATGAAACCTTAAGACTCAGCCAGTCTATTCCAGAGAAAAGAAAACATACGCCCACATACAGATTTGTACACAAAGGTTCATTGCAATGGGCTAATGGATAAACACCCTGTAATATGGCACTGTACTCAACATGAAAGAAGTATCTGGCAACCACATGGATGAATCTCAACAACATGTCAACTGAAAGAAGTGAGACATAAAAAAAGAAAAATTCATATAGTTCCATTCACTTGAAAGCCTAGAAAAGTTAACATTGGTAACAGCTGATGCTGGTTGAGTGGACACCTTGACTACAAAGCCTACGGGGCTTTCTGGGAGCTTTCTTGGAAATGCTATCATGAATGTGGTGGTGATTACACAACTGTGTAGATTCTTCTCAATTCATCAAACCATACATGCAGATGGGGAAGTTCTGTAAATAAATTACACCCTCAAGCTGATAACATTTTTTTTTAATTTATACACAACACTAAAAAATTTCAAAGGCCAATTTGCCACAAAGTGTAGCGCTTACTATTTCAATGCTGTAAACACAGGAAAATTATCTCAGAATGTGCTTGTAGTTAGAAATGAGGTCTTCACAAAAGTAACGATATTAGAATGAGGGTGTTAGAGCAGGCCCTAATCCAGTATGACCTTATAAGAGGAAATTTAGGCACAGATCAGTAAAGAGTGAAGAAACAGACACTCAGTGGAAACCAAGGCCCGAAATGAATCCATCCCTCACAACCCTCAGAAGGTACCAACCCTGCTGATGACTCGAACTTTAGGCCTCCTGAACTCTGAATAAATTAGTTGTCTGTCCTTTAAGTCACCTGAAGTCCCTACTTTGTTATGGTATCCCTAGCAAACACATACAAACAATAGATATGAAAGGAGCTTGGGAAGCTTAGAACCTCACTGAAGAAGTGAGCCACATATGGCACAATACGATTGAGAGCCAAAAGTTATAGGTGCTTAGAAAGGGGTATAAGGTCACTGACACTCCCAGGTAAGTCTTCATCAAGCAGATGACATTTGAATTAAAACTTAAAAGTAGACATGTTCAGGTAGGTGGACAAGAGTGTACAAGAATAGTCAAAGGAAAAAGTGGAATAATATTTGTTTAACAATTGTCTATTCACATTCCATGAGCCAGGCACTGTGTAAGATCCAGGAACAAAATGAACAGAGACAACATGACACAGCCCATGACTTGCTATGTGTGTACTCCTCAAGGTGATAGAAAAACAGAATTAGGATCATCTGAGACACCAGCACCTAGACTGGCACTGTTGACAAAGAGACAGTTTGGGGAGCTTTTGGGTCAGTTTCCATGTTCTTTGAGCATGGGATTTTTTTTTCTCTTTTTTTGAGACAGGGTCTTGCTTTGTAGTTCAGGCTGGCCCTGAGCTCATTATGTAGCCCAGGCTAGCCTTGAACTCAGTAATCCTCCTGCCTCTGCCTCCCGAGTGCTGGGATTACAGGCGTGAGCCACCCCCATGCCTGGCATTGTGGTATGTGGTACTGATTGCTGGTGGGTGTGAGTCACCATGCCCGGTATTGTTGTATGTGGTTACCAGTATCAAACCAGGAACTTTGTGCTTGCTGGGCAGATGCCGGAACCACTGAGCTAAATCTCTGGCCCTGAGCATTGAATATTTTTGCAATGTATGATAAGACACTGTGTTTTTCTCTATTTTATTCTATTAAAATGATGTGATCATTAGACATTTTCAATTAGTTAGAATTCTTTTTACATTTCTAAGATTACACAGGAGGCTAGACTCTAAGCTTCTTGTAGATAGCAGTATTGCCTCCTTCCTTATATTTCCCATCTTGACTGATGAGAGAAGCAATGATCCCACCTCTTGGATTCCTATGCCACTTCAACCAACAGCAGCAGCTCTGTGACAACCACCACTGGAGAGGGGGCTTATCCCTGTAGATCAGCCTTTTCCACACTCTCTATCTCATGGTGACCTCTCTTTTTTGTTCAGGTGGTGACACTGCCAGAATATTTGAGAAAGAGGTTTGGTAGTGTCCGGATCCAGGTCCTCATCTCTATTTTGTTTATACTCATGGATATCATCACTAGGATTTTGGTGAGTTTTACAAAAGCCATCCCAAGAAAGAAAACCTCCCCCCTCCAAAAAACAAAAAACAAAACCAACGGGTAGAACTCAGGACTACACTAGATTATCCTGGCAGTTTACTCTGGGGCTATGTAAATTACTCGTGGCCTCTACTGTGTAAATTTAACACTTAATGTTACTATTAAAAGTTGAATAATGCTTTGAAAAAAAAAGCAGAGGCAGATCTTGGATCTTTCAAGCATAGGTTATAGGTCCCTCTTGGGTATTCCCAGATAATTTTAGGATTAATGTTATTACTCATTAAGTAAATATGCTAAAAAAAAATCTTGGAGTTTCTACCTCCTTATAAGAAAATGTTACTTCCTGAGTAAGACCATATGGCTGGCCTGTGCTATCCTCAGCCTGCCTTTCTGGATTACTCTCCTTATTTCCTACCCTTTGTTTAAATTGCCTGACTTTACAGTTTTAAAACACAGCCAGTTTATTCCTCCTTCAAGTCAGCAACACTTGCTCT